>CAUYON010057891.1:0-16087 GCA_963573935.1 Arctocebus calabarensis
CTACAGGTGCCCGCCACAATGCCCGGCCATTTTTTGGTTCTAGCCACCATTGTTGTTTGGCAGGCTGGGCCTGGATTTAAACCCGCCAGCTCAGGTGTACATGGCTGGCACCTTAGCTCGTTGAGCCACAGGCGCCGAGCCAAAGTTTTATTTTAGTAGTTTTTTGTTTGTTTGTTTGTTTGTTTTTGCAGTTTTTGGCCAGGGCTGGGTTTGAACCTGCCACCTCAGGCATATGGAGCCGGTGCCCTACTCCTTTGAGCCACAGGCACTGCCTGGTCAAGGAGTTTTCTAAGAGGCCAGTCGTTAGGCTATGACAAAGGAGGGTCAGATGCATAAAAGAGAAGGTGCACAACTTTGTCTTCAGAACCAAAGGCTGCTAATCCCTGTTCTTATTATACCTGGGCCAGGTGGCCACTCAGTGCCACCCCACTTAAGGAGAGGGAGAAAGATGGAAGAAAGGAAACATCCTGGCTATTTCACTTTAGCCATGTCCTCCTGCCTCCCTTGCACCCCATCCCCTGGCTTGAGGTATCAGACACTGAAATGCACAGAGAAATCAGGATCCAAAACCAAGCTATGTTTATGACAGAAGGACCTATGATCTAGGCACCCCACTGCAGCTCTCCCTCTTGAAGGGCCAAGTTGCCACTCTTGCTTTGGGCAATCAGAAGTTAGGAGAGAGGGATGCTACCAGACTCAGCAGCAGCAGTGATTGTTAAAGCCTACAGTCACAAAGACCAAAGCAGCAGGTCCCCACCAGCCTTGAAGGGCATGGGGAAGAGGTAGGAGCAACAGAGAGGCCAAAAAGAAAGAGAACGAAAATGACCCTTTCCTAAGGCCCTGCAGACTCCATGCTGGGGCACATCTGGCTGGCCTGGAGCTCTGTGCCTTCTACCCTGTGCCCCTCCCCTCCCATTGTCACTGAGCCAGATAACCACACATTACCCTGACTTCAGCACTGATGAGGCTGAGCAGCTAATGGCCATCAATGTTGGCCACTTGTAGCCAACACTGCATGCACCTAAGCACACATAAAAGCATCCTCAGTGCCAGGACTATGCAACTAACTCCCACAGAAGATAAAGAAGCCAGAACGAAGCCTGATTTCTACTCCAGATGTGTAGAAAAGGAGGGGATGGGGAGTAGTGAATGTGTCAGAAGGGGTGGACCTGGATTCTGGCCCCAGCTTTGACCCCTCATACTAGAGTAATAATAGGCTAGTAGTGACTTCCCTGCTGTGGGCCCAGCTTCCCTACCTAAAAACTGAAAGACATAATGATGACCTTCAACTTCTTTAAGGTATCTTCCAACTCCCAAGGTCTATGATATCAGAATGATGAAATATTCACAATGGCATGATTCAAAAAAAATGGCACAAGCCACAGTTCATCTCTGAGGCTGGTTGCTTACCAATGATATTCCAACCCCTCTTGTTGTTGCAATTAACCTTTTTGACTTTGGCGTCTCAGATTTTACTTTTTTTTTTTTTTTTTTGAGGTAGAGTCTCACTCTGTTGCTCAGCCTAGAGTGCTGTGGCATCAGCATAGCTCACAGCAACCTCAAACTCCTAGGCTCAAAAGAAATCCTCCTACTTCAACCTCCTGAGTAGCTGGGACTACAGTTCCCCACCACAACTGGCTAATTTTTTCTATTTTTAGTAGAGATGGGATCTTGCTCTTACTCAGGCTGGTCTCCAAACTGAGCTCAAGTGATCCTCCTGCCTGGGCCTCCCAAAATGTTAGGATTACAGGTGTGAGCCACCATGCTTGACTCAGATTTTATTTATTTTATTTATTTTTATTTTTTTTTGAGACAGAGTCTTATTTTGTCACTTTTGGTAGAATGCTGTGGCATCACAGCTCACAGCAACCTCCAGCTCTTGGGCTTAGGCAATTCTCTTGTCTTAGCCTCCCAAGTAGCTGGGACTACAGGTGCCCACCACAACGCCTAGCTATTTTTTATTATTTTATTATTTTGTTGTTGTTGTTGCAGTTTGGCCAGGGCTGGGTTTGAATCTGCTACCCTCGGTATATGAGGCTAGCGCCCTACTCACTGAGCCACAGGCACTGCCCTCAGATTTTTTTTTTTTGTAGAGACAGAGTCTCACTGTATTGCCCTCGGTAGAGTGCTGTGGCATCACACTGCTCACAGCAACCTCCAACTCCTGGGCTTAGGTGATTCTCTTGCCTCGGCCTCCCGAGTAGCTGGACTACAGGCGCCCGCCACAACGCCGGGCTATTTTTCTGTTTTGCAGTTTGGCCAAGGCTGGGTTTGAACCCACCACCTTCGGCATATGGGGCTGGCGCCCTACCTCCTGAGCCACAGGTCCCGCCCACAGATTTTACTTTAATTTTAAAAAAACAAGGAGCCAGGTGCCCATGGCTCACACCTGTACTCTTAGCACTCTGGGAGGCCGAGACTGGGGGAGGATCTGAGAATGCTGTAGCTCAGGAGTTTGAGACCAACCTGAGCAAGACTGAGACCCTGTCTCTACTAAAAATAGAAAATTTAGCATGTACCAGTAGTATCAGCTACGTGGGGGGCTGAGGATGGGCTCTCTTGAGCCAAGGGGTTTAAGGTTGCTGTGAGCTATGATGGTACCACTGTGCACTCCAGCTTCGATTAGAGAATGAGAGACTGTCTCAAAAAAAGAAAAAACAAGAAGAAGGAGCAGGGGGATAGTGGCAACTTCTTTTAGTTTTGGAAAAACCCCTAACAATACCCTCCATGCCTTAGATCTGCTGACCAACCCAAATTCACCTTTTTGGAGGAAGAGTGTGACATGCACACTGTCCATGATCACTGGGTTTAAACAGTGAAAGAGCTAGAGCTCCACATTGGGAATGTTTTGTTTTGTTTTGTTTTTTTAAGACAGAGCCTCAAGCTACCACCCTGGATAGAGTGCCATGGCATCACAGCTCATAGCAACCTCCAATTCCTGGGCTCAAGCGAGTCTCCTGCCTCTGCCTCCCAAGTAGCTGGGACTACAGGCGCCCGCCACAACGCCCGGCCATTTTTTTTTGGTTGCAACCGTCATTGTTGTTTGGCGAGCCCAGGCTGGAGTCGAACCTGCCAGCTCAGGTGTACGTGGCTGGCGCCGAGCCAAGGGAATGTTTTTAGATAAAGATTTGGGGTTCTTCTGGAGAAAGATAGCCAGACCTGCTTTGAGAACAGGAAGAGTTACAGGCAGGGTTAGGATTTGGGGAGAAGTCAGCAGGCCCTCATTTCAGCCCCTTTAATGCCATGAGACACCTAATCCCTTAAATGCTTCCTGGTCTTAACCCTATGCATTCAGAGCAGGTCTGATGGGTTTCAGTAGCTAGTCCATGTACAAGTCACCAATTTTTGTCTCCTGAAGAATGATCCAGAAAAGCATTTTTAGTCATGCACCACATAACCTTTTTTATCAACGACAGACCAAATATACAATGATGGTCCCATAAGATTATAATGGAGATGAAGAATTCATATTCACTAGTGACACCATAGCTGTCATAATGTCATTTCTCAACATATTAAGCATTTGTGGTGGTGCTGGGGTAAACAAAACTATAGTGCTGCCAGTCATATAAAAATATGTATACAGGGGCGGCTCCTGTGGCTCAGCGAGCAGGGCGCCGGCCCCATATACCGAAGGTGGCGGGTTCAAGCCCGGCCTCGCTGAACTGCAAAAACAAAAAAATAGCCTGTGGCGGGCGCCTGTAGTCCCAGCTACTCGGGAGGCTGAGGCAAGAGAATCACTTAAGCCTAAGAGCTGGAGGTTGCTGTGAGCAGTGTGACGCCACGGCACTCTACCCAGGGCGATAAAGTGAGACTCTGTCTCTACAAAAAAAAAAAAAAAAATAGATTTGGACTCAAAGGACTCAGAAGGAGTCGAATAGGCTCAACCAGAAGTGTAATAGGGGACATTACAACTGACACCACAAAATTACAAATACCATTTGTGACTGCACGAAAACTGCTGTGTAAACTAGAACATCTAGAGGAAACAGATGAACTTTTGGAAATACACAATCTCAAGTTTGATTCAGGAAGAAATAGAAATCCTTAACAGACAAATTTGGATGGAACTATTGACCACTCTCCTACCTGAAATATCCTATGAATGGAAAACCCAAAACCACATGCTTTCACTTGTAACTGAGGGCTGAAAGAGATCTACATATGGGCATAAAGTGGTGTATGAGCATTAAAAACTCCAAAAGGGGGAGGGTGAGAGGCAGGTGAGAGAGAAAATCCTACCCATTGGGTGCTACATACACTATTCTGGTGACAGATACATAAAAGCTCTGACTTCCTCACAATACAATTTATCTATAAAACAAAAATCACTTATACCCTACAACCCTATTAACAATGAGTTAATTTTTTTTGTTTTGTTTTGTTTTTTGTTTGTTTGGAGGAAGAATCTCATTGTCGCCCTCTGTAGAGTGCCATGGCATCATAGCTCCCAGCAACCTCAAACTCTTGGGCTTAAGCAATTCTCTTGCCTCAGACTCCCAAGTAGCTGGGACTATAGGCACCTGCCACAACGCCCAGCTATTTTTTTGTTGTTGTTGTTGCAGTTGTTTAGCTGGCTTGGGCCGGGTTTGAACCCAGCACCCTCAGTGTATGTGGCTGGTACTGTAACCACTGTGCTGCAGGCACCGAGCCAACAATGAGTTAATTTTAAGTCCTATTGAGGTATTATGCAGGTAGTTTTAAAATAAATTTTTTTAGAAACAATCTTCAGAATCTCTTTAAAAGGCTGGGCACCATGGTCCATGTCTATAATCCCAGCTCACTGAGAGTCTGAGGTGTGAGGATTGCTTGAGGCCAGGAATTTGAGATAAGAGGGGGGTAACACAACAAGACCCTTTCTATACCTATATATGTTTCTATATTAAAAAATTAGCCAGGCATGGTAGTGCATACCTGCAGTCTCAGTTACTCAGGAGGTTGTGGAGGGAGCATTACTTGATCCCTCCCCCCCCTCAGTGAACTGTGATGGTGCCACTGCATCCAACTTGAGTGGCAGAGCAAGACCCTTTCTCCAAAATTTCAAAAATCATTGTTCCAAAAGAAAAATATCCCTATAATGTTAAGTCCTAACTCATGATATCTAATGAAGTAAATACTTGGTTTAATATTTAGTAGACTTCAAAAGTAAATGGGAATGAAACAACCTATTAGAACTACAGGAAAACCAGATTTGATTGTGCTATATATGGCAGTCACCAGATGTGCATGTAGGGAAATATTTGAAACTTTTCCTAATGATCCTGGGACTAGTACAGTCTTCCAGGAATAAAAGTACATCACATATAGTAAATATAAGCCATAAAAGCAAACTTATGTCGTGGGCATTTTGGGATGGAAGGATAACATTTAAGGTATCAATGATTCATTCACCTTTAAACTCCATGCCTTTAAAAATATGCATTTTAGTTTTACTTGCAGACACAAGAAGTGGTGATTTGTGTTATTTTGGAGAATGTGTTTAGTTAGTAGATCTCTCAAAATCATTTCTCCAGACTTTCTTTCTACGCCATTCTAGTGCGTCATCAGAGTGCTGAGATATTCTCTGCGTTCTTGTCTTTTTTTGCCAGAGAAAGCCTGGCATTTATTTATAGAAATTCTCTAGTTGTTCAACATAAAATTAATTAATTAAAAATGGCTTTTAAAATATTTCAGTAATTCTTAAATTTCCATATTCATTCTGTGGGTGCTCAGTGTAACCTCTTTGCTGACAAAATCTGCATGATTAGATCTATTTTTTGAGATTCAGTGAACTTTATTCTTTCATAAAACATAAGGCCATCAACAATGAATGTGATGGAATATTTTTTTATCCACATTATTTGTATAATTACCTCAAATTTTTTGAAACTTAATAGTTCTCGAGACCTGTTGGTTCATAATCAAAACCAGTGTAATTGAATGAATCTTCCAAAATAGAGGGAGAAGCAATGGCTTGTGTTCATTTCTAAAACAAGAGCAGAAATAGGTCAAATTCCAAAGTCCTCATGTGAACTTTTGAAAGGACAGATTTAATCTCGGGCTACCTTAGCTTTTCAAGAAACTGTCATCTACAACTCAAAGAATATTTTAAATTCATGAATTGGTGACATGTGAAAGACTTAATAATTAACTTAGTAACCATGGTCTGAGTAAAACCCATTTCTATGGATAAAGGTATTAGCATATGCATGGCTAGTAGCTGGAATGTTTTACTTTCACACCATGTGACAAGGAATTGTTAGTAAATTAGGATGAACTATAGTACTATAGTATAGTATAATCTTGGGTTTTGTTGAGATTCAGGTAAAAGAGGCTTTTGAATCCAGATCCCATCAATATTATACCTAAGTTACAGGTATAACTTTTCTTCATGGTAAATTTCAAGCAATAAATTAATAATTCCTAAATGTTTATAATGTATTCGTGGCTATTTTATACATTTTCACATTTTTATGTCTCTGACTGTAATGTTCTAAACTCTCCTTCGGCGCCTCTCTTACTTTAACGTGCAACTATTCTTCCCTCGTATTTATCAATGTCTGCATTTGCTTTTCTGTATTATTGCCATCTGACTTTTAGGATTTTTATGCTTTAATTATTTGTGTGACATTCACTATCATACACTAGAATATAAGCTTCATGGGATCAGCATTTTTTGATTCTAAGACCTGGTACATAGCAGGCCCCACAAATGCTTTTGAAGGAATATATTAGTGATGTTTTATGTCAATATTCCACAACACAGAGAAATTATCCAGAAGCTTTTGTAGTAGTAAAAATATGCCTCCTGAAGTATAAACCCTTTAAAAAGAAACCAGTCCTCTTCGTCCTTGTGTTCATGGCACCAACACTGGAGTCAACCACATACTAGATAATTGATGAGTATTTGCTTAATAAATATTATATAATGGAAAATAAATTTACCTGTCTTTTACATATAGAAATATATCCCCTGAATTATGAATAGTGAATAGCACTTAGTATAAAAAACAGATATATTGTCTCTTTAGGAAAAGACATTAATTATTGAAAATATTTAAATATTTTACTTTGGCCATGAATCCAAATGCTGCGCTGTTCATACTCTTGTCATAAGCCTTTATTTTTAATCATTATCATGGTTAGAAATAATGGATGTCATGCTGAAACACATGCATGTGAGTTGTATAAAGTATAATATCTAATCTCTGACATTTATAACCACTGGAACTGCAGAATTCATCCTGCCTTGGGCATTTCTGGAGTCTGTGGCATGAACCCCTTTCTCTTTAATCACCGATCAAAGTTCCCGCAAGACCCAGTCAGGGATGAATTAGTGCCTCAGGCTTTACAGAGACTGAAAGGAAGCTTGGAGACAACCCTAAAAATCCTCTGACCACATCTTCTTCTTTCACTACTTTTATTTTTTTTTATTTTTCTTTTGTATTAAATCATGGTTTTAAAGGAGAAATGTAATACACTATTTTAAGGGATCTTCCAGTGTTTTTGATAATATACAAGTTTTCCTAAGGATGAGTGGAAGGAGGGTGATTGGTGGGATCACACCTACAGTGCATCTTGGAAGGGTGCAGGTGAAAATTACTAAATGTAGAAATATAAATGTTTTCATAAGTGATTAAAAGGCCATGAAGGCTATGTTAAATAGTTCAATGAAAATCTTTCAGAATGTATATAAAGTCAGCACATTGTGCCCCATGATTGCACCAATGTACAAAATTATAATTTAATAAAAAATTAAAAAAAAAAGATTTCAGGAAAATGTATAGGATGTTTCAGAAAAGTGCTGTACAGGGTGAGTTTTGAACATACTTTGTTTCTGAAGGGGGGATAGTGAAGCGGGCAGTGGAGAAGAGAGAACAACTTTACGCTTATTGGGGATAAAACACCTGAGCTAGCCAGGTGTTGAGAAGACAAAGAAGCTGTGGAATTTCTCTCAAGAAACTCAGTACAAGTAAGGGATAAATAAAAGGAAAAGACTCAGACTTAATTAAAATGAGATGAGTTGGCAAAAAATAATGAAAAAAAATTCCTGGCACTTTACAAAAAAGAAAACGGGGCTACCTATTTACATGAGACGTTTAAGCCCACATACATTGCCAGCCACAGAAAAAGGAGTAGCAAAAAGGTCTTCTGGAATTATGTCAAGAAATATACTACTTGTGCTACTGTTGAAAATCAAGTACTATTTTTATTTTTTAGATTTTTGTTTGACTCATGCTTATTAAAGAGAAAGAAATTTATAAACTCATCTGATTATAATTGAAAATCATGTCTTATACAAGAGCTAAAGTAGATTGTCATATTAAAAATGTTTTTTTAACTTAATATGGCAAGATACATGAACTTAAGTTCTCATAATGCCATTCTGGAAAGTTCAGGTCTGGTTTCTAATTTCTATTTTCTCCCTGACTGGATTCCTCGGACAAGTTATTTTTGCTTCTTTCTCTTCAAAATGCAGGAGCTGACAGCATCTGAGTGGTTTCAGGAGCAGAGAAGGTCAGAGGTTCAGACAATTGTCACTTTACCTACTGAAGAGCTCAGTAACTATAAGTTATTCTTATGCAATAGGATAGCTTCCTGCACACTTTGGAAGCCTGTCTTTGTGGTCTTCAATTTGTTTTGAAAAATGTCAGTGAGATAATATCAAAACAATATGGCAAATCTAAAGTCCAATTCATTCACAATTGATACACAATTCATTTACACTTCATACCCAGTTCCTACACAGTTCATATGCAGTTCATGTCCAGTTCATACACAATTCATGCATAGTTAATGCACAGTTCATACACAATTCATATCCAGTTCATACACAGTCCATACACAGTTTACCATACCCAAATCATACACAGTTCATACAAGGTTCATTCCAGTTCATACATCGTTCATACCCAGTTCGTACAAAGTTCATATCCAGTTCATACACAGTCCATACACAGTTAATACATAGTTAATTCAAAATTCATACCCAATTCATACAAAATTCATACACAGTTCATACCCAGTTCACACCCAGTTCATATAAAGTTCATACCCAGTCATCCTCAGTTCATACAAAGTTCATATCCAGTTCACACACAGTCCATACACAGTTCATACACAGTTCATTCACAATTAATATCCAATTCATTTGCGACACAACTTATTTCATCATTTCATCAATTGAGATGCCCAGTTTCTTTTACAATTTAATATCTGTGAAATTGGGATGTGGTTGTGGTTGACAGCATCTTCTAGTTGCTCTTGGCCAGGTGGTAGTCAAAAGTCAGTGTCCGCATACTGTGATAACTGGTAACAGAACCATATATTAGTATCCTCTTGGTAGTTCAGACAGTCATTTTAATACACATTATGATTCTCATCCAAAAATTTCCCATACACATTATTTGTTAGGTTCGTAGCATCACTGGCATTACCATGTGTGGGAGATGTTTAGCAGTGTCACAGTCTACACAGGAGACCGGAAGAAGCAGGTTAAACCTCCAAGGATCTTATTGTCCACACCACTGAGTCAGAAAGTAATAGGGAAACTCTGGACTCTGAACATAATCTAGATGGTCCAGGAACCCATGTGTTTGTTTTGCTTCTATTTTTTGTTTTCTAAAACTGATATATGATTTTAAAAATCTGTCATAATATATCAAAAGATGTTTTGAAAGTATGGATGGAATGAAATTCTGAGTAATAAATCATTATTAGCAGTTTATAAAAGAATAATGTATATTATAATCAAAATACACTATTATACTATTGCTAGGTTCATGACAAGACAAGCTCATTGATTACTTCTAATTTGAAAAATATGGCAAAGTGGTAATGCTTATTTTATCATAGTGATATTTTACATTATATCAAGAAAAAAGAATACTGAGCTGGAAATATACATCATAAATATTTAATTAAAACTTCGTAGCCACGACTTTGGTGAATAATGTAGGAACAAGAGTTACTCAAATGTGTAGATTTGCCTTATTAACATTAAATTAGTAATAGTTACATAACTAATTTCAGAATAGTATGTTTTTGACTGAGCTTACTCATTTTCAATTTCTTCTCCAGATTTCCTCTCTTTCTTACATTTGTCTATTCCCTTGCTTTGTGGCCCTTAATCATGACATCAATGAGAGCGCTCTCTCTCTTTTATTTTATTTTTTTTTTTTGAGTCAGAGTCACACTTTGTCACCCTAGGTAGAGTGCCTTGTTGTCATAGCTCACAGGAACCTCAAACTCCTAGGCTCGAGTGCTCTTTTTGCCTCAGCCTCCCCTACAGATGGGATTACAGGTGCTCACCACAACGCTCTGCTATTTTTAGAGAAGGGGTCTTGCTGTTGCTCAACCTGATCTTGAACCTGTGAACGCAGTTAATCCATCTGTCTTGGCCTCCCAGAGTGCTGGGATTACAAATGTGAGCCTCCACGCCCAGCAGCAGTGAGCTCACTTGTCTGAGTTGCATGTATTTTCAGTCCTTGGAAAATACTGGACAGAAGGGCGTGTGTGGATGCAACTCAGTTTGGAGCGTGTCTCTCGGGAGCACCCTCCCTGCTGCGTCTCCAAGTTGACACAGAGCTCTTTTCTAGTGATGGCCACTATCTCTCTGTCTCCTCTCCTGCAGCTAAGGACAGAACGTTTACTTCCTCAGGCTCTGGAGTGTTTTGCTGGGCCCCTTGTTGATTTCCCTTAATGCTGCCCACAAGTTTGTAGAATTGGTAAATTTATTTATTAAAAATTCCCTTATATTGAGTCATTGAAGATGCCATCTGTTTCCTGTTTGGAGACAGATCCATGGAGAAATACTTTATATTTCACAATATCATGTTGTTAGCATTACTTCAGTTTCTCAACATTATCACTTTTATAGGTATCTATAAAGTATTTTTATAATATCATGACCTGATAGCTTATAAAGCATTTTGGTTTACTTAGGCCAGTTTTATCTTTATAAAATATTATTATCAGAACTCCTAGACAGCTTTAAAATTCAATTTGAATAATAATTAAGGGGCTTAGAAGTGTGATATTCAGACTTTAATACAGAAAGAGTACATGGAAACATTTTTCCCAGTAAAATTTTCATCTATAGAAACATGTTTTTTCCAATAAGAGGTTATGGTTAATTCCATTCAATTAAAATATTTTTTAAAAAGCAAAAAGAAAGGAGCATATGTAAATAAGTTTACCCCTTCTAAAATCTAGGCTCTGGCTTGAGTTTGTCATTTTTCCCTCCCTTTTCTTGGTGGGTTAACCAGTGACATAAATATTTCTGTTTTCTTGCAGAGCTCTTTGATCTTTTCTCTATCTGATCAAGTGATTCGATATATTGGTAATTTCACATAACAAACACAGAAGCGATGGTGGAATTTCAGACTCTGAAATGGAGTTTCCTTCTAGACACCAGGCTCCTCTCTGTATTATTTCCCAGGGCAGAAGGCTTGATTACTAGTTTATACGAAGAAAATAGACTCCCAATGGATGAGTTGAATTTCAGTGAAGCTTTCCATTTTTCACAAGTTATTAATAATTAATTTGCAAAGACTTATGATTTGCATACAATAAGAACTAAGTACTGCTTTGTTATATATTAGCTCTTAAAAGTACTTAATCATTTTTAATATTTTCTCCCCATGTGATATTAGACTGGATTTAGGACTTTAAAAGTCTCATTCTTTTAGGAATGAAAAGAATTCTTTACCCTTAAAAGCAATATTCTTTGTATTGAATCTCCATGCAAAGTATCTCAAGAATGGAAGAAAAAGTATCCAATGTACTCAGCCCTAATATGAAGCTAATTTATAGCTTTCATATGAAGGTTAAAACCCAACTATAGCACAAAAATACAGGGAAAGGGGAAAGGGAGGGGAGGAGAGGGGGGAGGATGGGTGGAGGGAGGGCAATTAGTGGGATCACACCTACAGTGCATCTTAGCAGGGTACTGGTGAAACTTATTAAAGATAGAGTATCAATGTCTTTATATAGTGATCAAGAAAATGCCATGAAGGCTATCTGTAACAGTACGATCAAAACATTTCTGAATGTATAAGAATCGTGCCCTATGATTGCACCAATGTACATAATTATGATTCAATAAAATTATTTAAAAGAAAACAACCAGTTTGATATAAGCATTCCACATTGTATATCAAATCAGCATATTGTACGCCATAAACGCATTAATGTACATAGTTATGATTTAATAAAAAGATACGTAAATTAAAAAAACTTTGAGAAAAGGAAAAAAAAAATTCCCCCAATCTGCTTGATTAATGAAGCTTCCATAGGGGTACACTAAAGCAGTTTTCCCGACCACAAGCTTAACAGAATTGCAACCTCTATGTTTGGGTTACAGTCAACCTTTTGGATACTAAGCAAAAGATTCTTGCTTTTCAGCATTTAAATGTGCTTATCATTTGTACCAATTGACCTTTCCTGAAATCATGGGGTGTTATTGAGTTATAATAATCTAATTGTTATAAATCTATTCCCTTATCACTGGCCCCTTGCTGTCTCCTTCAGTGCTCTTCTGGCTAGTACATTTCATGGATGGAGCCTTGCTGTCTCCTCCTCTGCACATCTGACTGGCCAATGTCATGTCAGTTTCCAGGGCCTGAGTCTTCATTGGACAGCTGGCTGTACCTGACAAGAACCCATGCCCTCAGAAGTTCCAGCAAAACACCCCCGGGGACTATATAAACCCCTGGGCAGAGAGCTCAGAAGCAGACCTTGGAACTCCAAGAGGGAGCAGGAGAGCTTATTCCCCTCCTGGGTCCTCTCTGCTTGGAGGTTTGGTTTTTCTTGTAGTTGTTGTAAATAAATCCTGACTTGCCACTACTCCTGTGGTCCATCGATTCCTTCTTCAAATTGCGGAGATCAAGAACCTGAAATTCTGGTATTAGAAAGAAGGCCCATGGGTTATTTGCCTGCTCACTTTATGTTTACATTTCCCATATTTATACCAGTATCCATCAGGTTTGCTCAACCATTGATTTTTTTCTCTTTTGGATTTTTGCCAAGTCTTAGAGTGATTATTTAATGTCTTTCTATAAATCTCATTTTGTGCTGTTATTAAAAAAAACTCCATTTTGAAAATATGTAGGGGCTATTAAATATTTCAGCAAAATGTTGCCTTTGTCTTGTGCAGGACATATAGAAATATGCTCTTTAATTGAATAAATATTTTTTAAAAGGTAAAGATGCTTTGTTAATTGCAGCTAAAACAATTCTTAATAATAGAATTTCTGAAATTCTTGTAATATTTCCCCATACTTATCATTTTTTGTTCAAAGTGTAATTTTTTTTCCTTTTCTTTCCAACTTCTTGCAAAAAAAAGTGGGTTTCTGCTAATGAATTGAGCAGATATCTAATAAATATTTTATGTATGCCTTTTGAACAGTGTAACTTAATATTTGGATACTTGATAATTTCTTTTATTATGTAATTGATAAAATGGTGATGTTCACCAGCTTGTAAAATCTTAGTATGAGAGCTTAAATATCTAAATAAATAATGAAATGCAAAAAAAAAAAAAAAATTCCCCCAACCCATTTGCTCCAATCACATAATTATACTGTAAGGGAAAGTAATCTAATTTCACAACTTTAAGTTTGGTGAATGGTAACTTCAAAAAGAGTAGGAGGGTTCCAAGTGGCACCTGTGGCTTTGTGGGTAGAGCGCCGGTGCCATATACCGAGGGTGGCGGGTTCAAACCCAGCCCCAGCCAAACTGCAACAAAAAAGTAGCTGGGCATTGTGATGGGCGTCTATAGTCCCAACTATTGGGGAGGCTGAGGCAAGAGAATCACCTAAGCCCAGGAGTTGGAGGTTACTGTGAGCTGTGTGATGCCATGGCACTCTACCGAGGCACTCTACTCTCAGTCTCACTGTAAAGTGAGACTCTGTGTCTACAGGGAAAAAAAATGAGTAGGAGAGTTCCAGATAACTGAAGGAGAAAAAAGTGCCCTGTCAAGAGGAAAGGGCAACTGGAAAGAAGCAGAACTGGAAACAATCACATTGTTGTCTACTTGCATCATAGGAAATATGTTAGACAGGATGCTTGGCTTTCAGCTGCAATAACAGAAAACCCAACCAATAGTGACGTACTTGTTAGGACATTTACAAAAAGTCTGGATGCACTGAAGTTGTGGGCTGGTTAATTCAATGACTCAGGGATGAGACTGTTGTTCATCTGTCTTTTCTGGGGTCCCCAGTGGGGCAGTGATTCTTCCATCAAGTTTGCTAAGTGGCAAGCAGGCTATGAAGGTGGCAATATCCGGAGGCAAGAAAAGGGAACATCTGCATTTTTAGTGAAATAAACTTCCTAAAGCTTTCCTGAAGACTTTCTCATACATCTAGTTGGATAGAATTGCACCTCATGTCCATGTCTAAATCTTGCATTTATCAAGAAAAATGAGATCTCCTTGGTGACCTTAATCTAATCAAGATTTATCTCCACCATCCTCTTAGGGATATGACTACTAGGAAGAGCCTGAGCAAAATTTGGGCTGTCTGAAGTGAGGAAAAGGGGAAAGGTGTCCATTTAGTAGTCAACCAAGAGAAGTATGAAGGAGTTTTTGTCTCAGATGCCCCTAATACATACACCATTATTGGAAATACCCCTTACACTAACATGATTTCCCACAAATAATGAAGACTTAAAAACTTTCTTTTAGGTATGGTTAAACATTAAAGGAGCTTTATTCTTGGAAAAGCCCTTGACAAGAACAAATTAAGATTTGGGAAAAAGAAGACAACTTAAAACTAAGAAAACCATGTGACTTGAGGAATCTTAATATTTGCTTCAAAGATATGAAGACACAGAAAGAAGTGAGTGAAGGGCAAATATAACAGGGAGCTGTGATGGATGGAGGTCATCAGAAACATAATGGGGGCTCGGCGCCTGTGGCTCAACGGGCTAAGGCGCCAGCCACACATGCCTGAGCTGGCGGGTTCAAATCCAGCCCGGGCCCACCAAACAACAATGACGGCTGCAACCAAAAAATGGCCAGGCCTTGTGGTGGGCGCCTATAGTTTCAGCTACTTGGGAGGTGGAGGAAGGAGATTCACTTAAGCCCAGGAATTGGAGGTTGCTGTGAGCTGTGATGCCACAGCACTCTATCCAGGGTGACAGCTTGAGGCTCTGTCTCAAAAAAAAAAGAAAGAAAGAAAGAAACATAATGGGGGAGAGAATGGGGCAGAGAAGGGTTATATACCACGTAAAGACACATGTGCAGATTACACATGCAGGAATGTCAACTCACAGGGTAGAGAGAGACCATTCAAAGCAGAAATTAAACAAAAGTTGCATTTTCTTACCACTGCTGGTTTTCACAAAATAATGTTTTAAAAACCTCAAGCATCTTTGAGTATAAGCATGAATTTAAGAGTAAAGGGAAGAAATGTAAAAAGCTGATGAATTTATAGGAAATAATGATGGAATGTCTACAGAATAAAAAACTGCAGGGCACTGGGACTAACTGACAAAAGTAAAGCAATCAAGAAAGGAAATGGGCTTGGCGCCTATGGCTCAACAGCGGGTTCAAATGCAGACCAGCCCACCAAACAACAATGACGACTGCAACCAAAAAATGGCCAGACGTTGTGGTGGGCGCCTGTAGTCCCAGCTACTTGGGAGGCGAAGGCAGGAGCCTCACTTGAGCCCAGGAATTGGAGGTTGCTGTGAGCCGTGATGCCACAGCACCCTATCCAGGGAGACAGCTTGAGGTTCTGTCTCAAAAAAAAAGAAAGGAAATGGGCTCAGCCCCTATAGCTCAAGTGGCTAAGGAGCCAGACACATACACCAGAGCTGGCGGGTTTGAATCCAGACCAGGCCTGCCAAACAACAATGACAACTATAATCAAAAAATATCTGGGCATTGTGACAAGCACCATAGTCCCAGCTACGTGGGAGGCAGAGGCAGGACACTCGCTTGAGCCCAGGAATTGGAGGTTGCTGTGAGCCATAATGCCACAGCAATCTATCCAAGGTGACAGCTTGTGGCTCTGTCTCAAAAAAAAAAAAAAAAAAAGTAATAGATGTGCAATTCTTTCTTTTAACTTGAATACTTAGAGGTCATCAGAGCATTGTTAGTTGACCC
>CAUYON010057893.1:0-40700 GCA_963573935.1 Arctocebus calabarensis
TATGGACCTGGAGGAAATCAAGTTACTCATATCTATTAGAGTTTTTCTCATAAATTGAGGTGCATTCTGGTTGGGTGCCTAAATATTAATAATTGGAAACTCATCATATTGAGTAGTATCTTTAACAAATATGACGTGTGCGTCTTATCCTTCCTTACTTTGGTTGGTTTAAAGCCTATTGTATCTGTGAATAAGATTGCAACACCTGCTTTTTTTCTGTTTTCCATTTGCCTGGAATATACATGACCATTCCTTCACCTTGAGTTTAAATTTTTCTTTTAAGGTAAGATGAGATTCTTGTATGCAGCTGATATCTGGCCTGAGTTTTTGTATCCAGCCAGCCAACCTATGCCTCTTTAGAGGACAATTTAAACCATTCACATTAATTGAAAATAATGATAAATCTTTAGAATGTCCACTGAACATTTTTTAATCCTTTCATCACTGTGGGAGTTGAAATTTGATAAAAAGTTTCTGGGTGAGTTTACTTTTGTGTGGGAGGATTATGCTGGTCATTATGGAGGATAGGTCTGAGAATATTCTGCAGAGGTGGTTTCATTATGGCAAATTTCTTCAACATGTGGATGTCTTTAAAGTATTTAATTTCTCCATCTTAAATGAAACTCAGTTTAGCTGGGTACAGGATCCTGGGTTGAAAGTTCTTTTGCTTTAGGAGATTAAAAGTCGATGACCATTCTCTTCTAGCTTGAAAGGTTTGAAATGAGAGATCTGCAGTTATTCTAATATTCTTCCCCGTATAGATAATGGATTAGTTACGTCTGACTGCTTTCAGAATTGTCTCCTTCATATTAACTTTAGTGAAGTTAATTATGATGTGCCTGGAGGATGTCTTATTTGGTTTGAGTCGTGCTGGATTTCTGAAATTGTCTGCTATCTGGATTTCAGAATCTCTTGGCATGTCTGGAAAGTTCTCTTTCATAAGCTCATAAAGAAGGGACTCTGTGCCTTGTGATGCCACTTCATCGTTTTCAAGTATCTTTATAAGGTGAATATTGGTTTTCTTCGAGTCTTCCCAGAGCTGTCTGAGGGAATGATCCATTTTTGCATTCCATTTCTCTTTCTCTTTGGAAGTTCAGAAGTGTTCGAAAGCTTTGTCTTCCACGTCAGAAATCCTTTTTCTACTTGCTGCATTCTGTTACTGAGGGATTCTACTGTATTTTTCAGATCTTTGAGGGCTGCAACTTCTTGCAAATAAGATTGCAAGGAATAAAACAAGCAAAAATTAACATAAAATGACAGAGTTGTAGAAAGATAGAACTACATATGGCAAAATTGATGTATTTATTCTAGCAAAGGACATCATACTTAGTCTAAAATGCCATTGCACAGGGGATCACTTTTTCAAATTTTGGGGCAAAACAATAAGATAATATATACTTAACAATATATAATTAACATGCAGTCTATGGACACTTAAAATATTCTATCCATCATGTTTCTGTTAACTTTTATTTCTAATGTGAGGTACTTATTGGTCCACAATCAAGCAGACAGCTCATAGATATTAATTTCTTAACCTGATATTTCTGGCAGTTTTGAGCATCATTTTTTGAAGGAAAATCAGTAAATAAAATTTGAATTGGTACTTGTTGAATACCTGCTGTGATAAATGATGTGATATAGAAGGGTTTGGTGATGGAATGACCGTTTTATGAGACAGTTTCTGTTCTAAAGAAGCTTAATATATAGTTACACAAACTACATATAAAATGCATACACACACACACACTCTATGCTTCTCTCATGCACAAAGGAAAAAAAGCTTAATATCATTGAGCTTAACCAAATCATAAAAGGTTTGTCTGAGTGGAAGGACTGATAAGAACTGTGACATTCTGGGTTTACAGGTATTTTCCTGTTGAGTTATATAAAAGTAGCAAACAAGCAGCTAAGGGCACAAGTGAATGAGTGAGAAGTTGCACTTCTTCACTGAAACACTCCTGAAAATTGAGCTCAGTCCATCTGGAAGAGAGTCAAGGCAGCATTATACCAGGCCGAAAAACATGAAGCCGGGCCTTACAAACTTTTATGCTAGCGGCCAACTCATCTTTCTACCTGCTCTCAAAAGTGACAGTCCTTTGTGAGAGTCAGTTACATAAACTGCAAAGTCCCTGAGGAAGGACTTAGATCTGGGAGCAGGAAAACAAAAAAAAAAGCTGGAGAATGATAAACACAATGTATTGTTTCTGTGTTATGTCCAGGGAGCAGCCTAGTGCTGAGATAGATTGGGTCCTGTGGGCCTTCCATGGTGCCTCATTGCAGGCAACATTCATTGTATGACTCTAGGGAGAGGAAACAAAATAGGCCTTACCTTTTTAAAGGATAACTCCAGCAATTTTATGGACAGTGACTATGGGGAGGTCATTTAGGGGGACTGAGATAAAGTGGCAGCAGAGGATACAGAGCAAAGTGGTTATATTTGAGATACTCGGAAGCCAGAGGCTAAAAGAATTATTAATATATTAGTTATTAATGGAGAGAAAGAGGATAATCAATAATAATCTCTATGCTTTGCACCTGATCAACTGAGTGAATGATAGTTTTATTCTTCCAGTGATAGAGAGGGAGAGGTTAGAGAATTTTAAATAAAACTTAAAGGTTATATTTTCCACTTTATATTGCCAAAACAGAATTGGTTTGACCAAAAATGATTGAGTTTAATGGAATGAGTCAGACCAATTTGCATCATTCTAAAATAATTAAATACTTAATGAAGTATTAGTATCTACTTAATAGTATCTGCTATTTTTCTTTTGGTGGGAGGTTATTATTGAGGATGGTGATTTAACAGCAAAAATCATTAAATGAATTGGTGTGGCTTCAAATAAAGGCTTCTATAATATAACGGAAAGACTGCTTTTATCCTACCATAAGTATTTCTAATCATACAGATATCCTGGGAGGGCTTAGTAAGATTCATCTGATATAACATGGGCGTTGGAAAATAATAAAAACAATTGTACTATTTATAATAACTTATGTTATATGTACTCAGCACTTTATTGACATACAGCAACCTTATGAATCTGATACTATTATTATCCCTTTCTGACAAATGCATGGACTGAAGTTCAGAGGCAAGATCATTGACCCACACCAAAAAGTGGTCAGCAGCTGGTCCTGAACCTAAAACCAAGTCTGACTGGCAGCAACCCCAGGCTACCATGCGCACTCCTCTGCAACTTTATTGGCTGATAACTCACTCTCTTCCACCACTTTCTTAGTTGGTAACCCAATGAATATTTCATAATTATGTGGCTTAATTCTTATAGAAAGTAAACCATTATATAATTAAGACAGAAAGGCATTATGTAAGAAAGAGAAAATGCTTAGGTAAAAATTATTTCTAAAGAGTGCTATAAAGTCAAAGAACTAATTTAAGTTTTTTATGGATGAATTTAAAGAATGATCATTAGTATATGTTCCTGAAAATATTAGCAGCTTTACTGCCTGTTGCATTATACATTATCTGGATTGAGATATGATGCATTATTAAATGTATAAAACATAAAACTTAATTTATGCCTCAAATAATAGTTATAATCCTCTTATCTGGAATAAAATATGGCTAGAACCTTCCTCAAAGCTAAACTGCTTATTATAATAGATGTATTTTAAAACATGATGAAAACTCTCCATGTCAGTTTGATAGTTAGGATATTTTTTTAAACTGAAACATACCAAATACAGCATTTATTCTTTGCTTCTTCCAAATCTTCATGATAAAATTTTAATGCATCATGACTGTGTCAATGGAAATCCTGGCTTTAATACTGCGTTACAGTTATGCAAGATGTTACCACTGTTGGAAACTGAGTAAACGGGACAAATATTCCCCTGCATTGTGTTTTGTAATTGTGTACAAATTTATAGTTACCTCAAAATAAAAAGTTTAAGTAAAGTAAGATTAAATACTATATATATGCAGACTTAATCAAAAGGAATTTTGAGTCAGGTGATCTAGACAGATGCTTGGTCATAATATTTAAGCACCCAGATGATTCCGATGTGCAGACAAAGTTGAGCACTTAGAGCACGCAAGCCTGGCTGCCTCACTTTGATTTCTCGCGATACCCTGTCCTGGCTGTGTTAAGTTGACTCAGTTTCCTCATCCGTGCATTGTAGACAATTATGGTACTTACTGTGATTTTTGTGTGTGTGACACTAACTGATTTGATTATGTAATTCACTTGAACCCGCCCCTGAGGCAAATGCACTACAAAAATGCTTTATGTTACTTTCATCATCATTTTATTATTGCTGTAGCAATTTATGGAACAGTAAAAACTTGAAAACACATCTAAATGTACTTTACTAGGAGAATAGATGAAGAAACTGGGTTTATTCACACAACAGAGTATACAGTAGTGAAAATAAAGGAACTAGAACATCATATATTATTATGATGACTTTTGTAAGCATAATATTTATAATGAAAGGCAGGTGACAGAGCAAATATAATTGGTCTAATTCATTTAAAATTTTGAAAAATTTTCCATAAATTATTCAATAATTACATTCTGCACTAAATAAATAAATGCATTCGGTCAAGATACAGTAAAAATCTCTGCCTTCTTTTCTATGTTTTTTTCTGTCTTTATCTTTTATTTACTGCTATACACTGTTGGTAATTTAACTGGAATTGGAGATTAATTTGGAGGCAAATTGAAATCTTTAAAATATTGAGCTTTCCTACCAATGGGCATTTAACAATAGTGCTTCATTTAATTAGCTCTCCTTCAGCGTCTTTTACTAGAGTTTTGCAGTATTCTCCAAAGAGTTTCACTTTGGGAAATATTTTCCTAAATATCTAATTGGTTAAGTGTTCATGTAAACATTGCTTTTTAATTACATTTTAACTGTTAGCTGTTCTTTATAAGACTGCAATTTTTGATTTGTATAACTAGTATTTTATACAAAAATTACTGTATTATTATTATTAGTTGTAAGTTGTAGATTTTTTTTTCTTTCTGGTTTTCTACAGACAATCATATTGTCATCAAATAATGACAGTTTTATTTCCTCTTGCTAGTCTTTCTGTATTTTATTTGTTTTTCTGGCTGAAGGTACAAGATTCAAGTTGCATAGAAGGGGCAGAAGCAGACATTCTGACACATTCTTGACTTGTCAAGGAAATCATGTTAACTCACCAACATCTCACTCTCTGATCACCCTTAAAAATAAAAGTTGGAGCCTACCGGGGGTACAATTAAATATTTTACTTCTAATGATGATTTTATCACCAATATTTTAATTTTGGATATGAATGTTATTTCTGAGATACTGGAAAACATAAAAGAGTAAAAGGTTAAATATGCTAGCAAGAATATTTTGAAGAACAAAATATTCAACAATTTCTAGAGTAAACAGGATACAGAGTTATATTTATACCACTTAGAACATTATGAAAAAAAGCAGTTGAGTAGCATTGCATGATATGTACATCCTAAGGACTTGTGTCTTCTTTAATAGAAATTTGACAAAACTATCAATATGGCCCTGTTTTTTTTTTTTTAAAGGATACTAGAGTGTTTCAAAACTTAAACATCTCTATCTCAGTTAATCATTTGGTTTTGAGTTTCTCCAGGAACTAACTTTCACCAAAATGATAGTGCATATGAACTTTTCTATTTGTGACATTATTGAAGAACTTGGGTGTATTTTTCCTTCGACAACACTAATCATCTGCCAGATTGCCATTATTGCTAGCCTAACATTTAAATTTATGGTAATGCTCCTACCCTGGGCTCAGTGAATATCAAGAATTTGTAGACAGTTTCTGTAGAAAATTTTAAAGCTGGTAACCTTGATTTTCCTTGGAATTGTTACTGTGCCCTTAGTTACTATTCTAGGTTAAAAAGATTCTAGGTCAAAATAACAGATTCAAATAAATAGTCCCATGAATGACTGACAAATTATCACTCATATTATCTTGTTATAAATTAAAAACAATTATTAATTTTAATAGAACATTAGTTTTTACTCTAGAATTTTGTTTTGTGAAAAAATCAAAGTAAGAAACCTGAATATATTCAAAACCATGTCTTTTCAAAGGAAGAGACCATCTTAGCCTTTATGAGGCTGACATGTGTAATGCACTTAATATTTGTTAATGAGATTTGTTCATACTACATAACTTTCTATGAGATGTTTTGGGTTAATTATTTTGTCTATCTCATCTAAAATGAATAATATTATGAAAATAAAACCAGCGTGCCTGAGGAGTCTGAAGGTCAGTAAGGTCACAACTCCCAGTCTCGGGTTATTCAGATTTATTAACGACTAAGCTGTGCCTTGGTCTTGGCTCATGTACAGGAGCTAAATCAATGTCATGGCTTTTCAAGTTGAGATATTTAAGCATTATAGTGACCTTAATCACATAAATGAAATTATTTATCAAATATTAATATTATTCACAGAACATTTTGCTCTTTCCATACATCACCTGGGTCTAAATAATCAGAATGAATCACTAACAGAGTTTAAAGTGTTCCAAATGTGAGTTGCTAGCTCTACTTACTCTCCCGATGTCACTGAGTTCACCTGTTTTCTTGACACTTGGTTCTTTTGCTGCCTTATCAATCATAATCAGGGTTATCTCTTGGGAAACTGAGCAGTGACTCACGTTTATGATGGGTTATTCCTTCTGCACGTCTGTGTATCAATCCCTCTCCTCCTTTTTCTCACACCTGATACCTACTGCAGTGAGGTAGCACTTTATTCTAGGATGAGTTCACACACAAGATTGTCTGACTTGTACATGTAAATCACCTGTCTAGTATATGAAACAGTGTGTGTTCAATAAATGAGCAATTTCCATTCCTGGACTCCTGACCCTGGAATATTAATTCCCTAATCCTATACAGATATTATCCATAAAAAGCAAATACATTTAGACCCATGCAAATTCTGAAAGTAGCATTAAGTCTGGACTATCCATAGGTCATCTGTAAGCTGAGTTTGAGTTTTAGCTTCTTCAGTGACTTCACATTGCACTTTATTCTTCCTTATTTTTTAATTATGATTTTCATAGATTTTATGTTTACAGGCAGTTTTAGGTTCAGAGCAAAACTGAGGAAACAGTGTAAAGAATTTCCAGGCCACCCTGTCACCCACCCCTGCACACACAGGCCCCTCATTACCAATATCCAAAATTGGAGTTATGTTAGAATTGATGACCCTACTGTGGCACAACTAGTTTACTTTAGGGTTTACTCTTGCTATTGTACATACTGTGGATTTGGACAAATTCATAATGAGAGTTTCATACAGAGTAGTTTTACTGCCCTAACAGTCCTCTGCCTATTCATTCTGAACCCCTCTCACCATCTCACTTGATCCTGTCAACCACTGACCATTTCCCCTTTCCAGAATGTCATATAGTTGAATCATGCAGTACATAGACTTTTCAGACTGGCTTGTCTCATTTAGTAATATAGATTTAAATTTTCTCCATGTATTTTCTTTGCTTGATAGCTCATTTCTTCTTAAGGATAAACACTATTCCATTGCCTGCGTATACCAGAAGTTTTTATCTACTACCTTACTGAAGGATATCTTGGTTGGCTCCAAGTTTTGGCAATCATTAATAAGGCTGGTATAAACATCCTCGTGTTGATTTGTGTATGGACGTAATTTTTTAACTCCTTTGGGTAAATGCGTGGTTCACAAGGAGTGTGATTGCTGGATTGTATGGTAAGAGTATGTTTAATTTGAAAGCAACTGCCCAACTGTCTTCAAAGTAGTTGTTTATCTGGCATTCCCACCAACAGTGAGTGCGAGTTCCTGCTGTTCTCTATCCTTGCAGACATTTGGTGTTGTCTTTTGGACTTTTGCTATTCTAAGAGGTATATCTTGGTATCTTTCTATCATTTTAATTTGCAGTTCCCTGATGACATGTGACACTAAGCATCTCTTCATATTTTCATCTGCATATCTTCCTTGGGAAGGTGTTTGTTCAGGTCTTTTTACCATTTCCTAGTTGGATTGTTTTTTTTTTTTACTGTTGCATGTTGAGTTGTTTGTACATTTTGGATAATGGTCTTTTATGATGTGCTTTTCATAAGTATTTTTTCCTGTCAGTGGTTTGTCTTCCCTTTTGATGGTGCCTTTCACAGAGCAGGAGCTTTTGATTTTGAGGAAGCCCTGGTTGGCAATTCTTTCTTTCATAGGTCCTTCCTTCATTGTTGTATCTAAAATGTTATTTCCTCATCCAAGGTCACCTAGATTTTCTTCTATATTATCTTCTAGGAGTTTTATAGTTTTGCATTTGGAATTTAGATCTGTGATCTATTTTGAGTTAATTTTGTGAAGAATATTATGTCTGCATCTAGGTTTACTTATTTATGTATTTATTCATGTTTTTATTTACATTTTTTGGCCTGTGGATGTCCAGGTATTCCAGCACAATTTATTGAAAAGACTTATCTTTTTTCCATTATATTGCCTGTGATCTTTTGTCAAAAACTAGATGGCCATGTTTATGTGAGTCGATTTCTGAACTCTCTGCTCCATTCAATTAATCTGTGTGTCTGTTCTTGTGCCAACACCATGGCATGTTGATCACTATAGCTTTTCATTCTTCATAGCTTTGAATCTCTACATTGGCTAGTGTCAGTCCTGTGCCTTTGCTCTTCTTTAATATTATGTTAGCTATTCTGAGTCTTTTGTATCTCCAGGCAAATGTAGAATGACTTTGTCAATATCCACAAAATAACTTCCTGGAATTTTGATTGACATTGTGTTGAAACCTATGGATCAAGTTGGGAAGAACTGATAGTTTCACTATCAAGTATTGATAGTTTCAATACTAAATCTTTCTCACAATGTTTTCTTTTTCTTTTCTTTTTTCTTTTTTTTTGCATTTTACTCAAATATTTATCCAATGAAAGAATAATTTGAACTGTTCCATACTATAGCCATATCTGAAGAAACTATCTTCCTTCAGCTTAGTTTTGACTAAATAACCAGCTGATCAATAAAGTTGAATAAAGAACTACCCCTGAGAATTTGCATCGGGAGCCTGCCTGAGTGTGAAGGATGCATGGAGTCAATGCAATTAGCAGAAGGTGGCAGAAGGGCAAAAACTGCGATGTGGATAAACGTTTCATAGGATCCAAATCTATGTTACTGTGCACACTGCTAAAATGTTGCTCTAAGAGGATTTTTTTTTTGGTTTTATAAAATAATATGTATGTTCCACATGGGTCTATGCAGTTTTTCACTTTCAGCAAAACTCTATGTCCAACCAAGTTCTGATTTTGTGTGTGTGTGTGAAAGGCTATATTAGGTTACTGATTCTTATGCAAACAAAAACAAAAATGCTAATTGCTGAAAACAAAATGGAATCATTCCCAAAGAGGGAAACACGCTGACCATAACTAAATCATCATTATTTTTGAGTGTATCGGAAATACCCCCTGATAGTTAAGATACTGTGCTTTAACAAGAATTCTAATTATTTTTCAGCACATAATCTATTCAATAACTGTATACTCACAGCTTCTTAAATGAAGTTTACCTCTATAAGGGCAAGAAATTTGAAACCTGAAACTTTCTAAGTTTTTGGATGACATGGCAGTAAGGCAATTTGCCAACATCTGATTAGATTATCTATTTTAAAAATATATGTATAAAGGGCAACACATACTCTTTGTGTTGCTGCTGGAACTCAGAGTCAGGGAAGTTCAGTTTAGCAGAATATAAATCATTACAAATTCTCCTTCCAAGAAATTCAAGACACATTAATAAAAACAAATGGAATTCAGACAAAAATGAAAACAACTAGAGGGTGAATAAACAAAAACAGAATTGGATTTAAAGCATAATATGTCTACTGATGGCAAACTTACTAAAACACCAAAAATATTAAGCAGGAACAGCCTGGTTTAATGATTTTAGGTATAGTTCAAATATAAAGAAAGAATGTATATGATCATTTAGATCATGCCTTTTGCCTAAAGTAGTGGTTCTCAACCTGTGGGTCATGGCCAGGAACTGTATTAAAGGCCCGCAACATTAAGAAGGTTGAGAACCACTGGCCTGAAGTTTCCTGATTAATTGAAAAAACTTCCTCTTTACCTTAACTGTGTAGATCGTTATATCATTCTGCATAGGTGCATAAGGCAAGTTTAATGTTCAAGTTAAATCAAATTCTCTGAAAATATTAGTGATAATTTAAAATTTGGGAACAGAAATTTGGACATGTTGAACTCATAACTGATACTTTGTTGAATAAGACTAAAAACAGTCTTTGAATAGCCTTAAAAAATCCTATATTATACATTCAAAATTAGTTCACAAAAATAAGAGAAGATATATTTCTGCACTCTGGAGCCTCTAAGTTATAATATCCTTATTCTAAGATGCTGAAACTATAGCAGAGCTATTCCCTAACTCTTTAAAACACCCAGGAAACATTTTTTGGAAATATGTTTTGCTTCAGAAGAAACTTTAGAAAAATATCCAAAGTTAATTCTTCTAAACTTGTAAAGAAAGTAAATGATCTGGCAAGAGAGCAAAGGGTTCTGCCAGAAGATATAGTTGTTGCTGCATTTACCCCTTATTTTATTTTTTTTTAATTGGTGAGGCAACCATGATAAAGGAAAAGAAGTCATTTTAGACTTACATTTTTGCTACTTCATTTTTATAACTTTAATTTATTCATTGCATATAACAAATTGATTAGGAGGTTCTCTACATTATTGGGGTTCAAATATTACTAATATGCAGATAACTTCTAAATAGTTATTGCTCACTCTTACCTCACCTCCAAATTCTAGTTTCATTTATTCCAATGTTTACTTGGTATCTCACCTTGGCTATCTAATGGGAGACTCACATTTAATGTATTCAAACTAAATTTTCGGTCAATTCACTTTCCCACCAAAACTGTAGTTCCCCTTTATTGAATAGCTGCATCTTCCACTGAAATGGTCAACATACAAGATAAGCACTCATCGCTAAATTCATCCCTTTCCTTCACTGCCTGCTTCCAATGTCTCTGCAGGTGCCACCTAATGAGTGTTTCTCTCTCACTGGTTCATACCCATCGAAGCCCAGAACCAGATATTTTGGATCTGTTGACTCCCAAGGACCTAGCATGGTATACATGATAGGCACTTAAATATTTTAAAACAAATAAAATTGCCTACATAATGGCTTCTCATTTTCTAAGCAAACTGTTGATTTTGCTGTCTGTAATTATTGATCTTGCAAATCATACTGACGATTGTACTGTATTGGAGAAGTCATAAAAATCTGGAAGAGAAATCCGTTGTGTCTTTCCCTCTAATTGCCAAAATCAATTAGAATTGATTGAAACTCACAAAGAGTGAGCTTCAATTTAAACTGTGGACCTTAGTTAATAATAATATACCAGATGGCACCTGTGGCTCAAAGGAGTAGGGCGCCGGCCCCATATGCCTGCCGGTGGTGGCAGGTTCAAACCCAGTCCTGGCCTTAAAAAAAAAAAAAAAAAAAAGATAATATGTCAGTATTATCCCTGCAGTCATAACAAACGTACCACAGTAATACAAAATGTTAATAATAAGGGAAAGCAAAGTCGGGGAGAAGGGGTACATGAGAATTCTGTACTTTATGTTTAATTTTTATTTCAATTAAAGCGGCTCTAAAAATTAAATATCAAATGTGTCACAAGAAAAAAATATTTCCCTTACTTCATGCCATTATATTTTTAAGACATCTAGAGATCCATTTCCCTCCCAGTTCTCCCCTTTTTTAAAAGCTGAGTTTTAAAATGTGTAACTGTCCACCTATGGGCAAATTATACTTCCTTTCCTTTTCTCTGAGTGAAAGGAGATAATTTGGAATGCTGGTTTGATTAATACTGATGCAGAAGCCAATTTTATGAAGTGAAAATATTTCTGAATGAACTTATTACAACTAAGAGGCGAATGTGTTAGAAATTCATGATTAATAGTATCATTCATGGAGAATTTGGTCTACATAAATTCAGCCTTGGCACTTTGCCGTTAGGGACTTTTGGCATGTTTTGAGAAATGTTCTAACTCCTTTAGGGGGATGGGGAAAAGAGCATAGAGTGATATTTTTCTTTAATAAATTTCCACTTAAATTTTGAAAGTCTGGTCTCAAGATAATTCTGGAAATAGATTTCAAAGACGGCTATTCAGATTTCTGTTGTGTAGTAAGTCTGAGTTTATATTATAAAGTGTCAAATTGAAATCATTTACACAGAAACCTCTATTTATAATCACATCCTCCAACTTTATGGCACTTTTAATTGGCAAAAATGCTTTTTACATGTTATCTAATTTGATAATCATAATTATCCAGGAAATATTGTAGGACAACAGATTTACCTACTGAATATTCACATTTTCACAATGTAAAAAAAAAACAACTGCATGTAAGTACCCTCAACCCAATTCTATCAGTCCATTTTCTGTTCCTTATAGCAGAGTATCTGAAACTATAATTTATAAAGAAAAAGAATTTGTTTCTTACATTGATGGGGCTGAAATGTTCAAGGTTGAAGGGCCCCATCTGATGAGGGCTTCCTTCCTGCTGGGAACTCTGCAGGTCCTGAAGCAACGTAGAACATCACATGGTGAGGGGCCTGATCCTGCTCAGATGTTTGTTCTGGTTCTTTTTCTTTCATCCTACCAACCCAACAATTCCACTCCCATGATAACCCATTAATCTGTGAATGGATTAAGCCATTCAGGAGGGCAGAGCCCTCATGATACTATCACCTCTTATAGCCCCCAGCTTTAAATACTGTTGCATTGGGGAGTACATTGCCAACCATGAGATTTGGGGAACACATTCAATCCATAGCACCAGTGTTACCTATTTCATATTGATTCTTGAACTTCAGGTTTCTAAATGAAGGCAATTGCATAGCTGTTTCTAGATGCTTGTCTTTGCTTTCTTCTATTACATCTTATTAAGCAGACATACACACTGATCACACTCTTTGTGCAAATTATTTAAGCCTCCATAGGAATATGATATTTAAGCCTCCATAGGAATATGAAGATAGGGATAGAGCGTGTCTTCTTCTTCTCAGAAACTTAGCGATGTAGGTAAAGAAGAACTATTATCGGTCTCTTATGTACATTTTTCATATAATTCCTGCAAGCATGTATTATTATTTTCATTTTACAAATGCAGAAGAAATGCCCAAAGCTTCCCATCCATCAGAACTAGTTCCAACTATACCCACAGTCTGCACTCTTGCCTTCCAATCTCACTGCCTTTTAATATAAAAATTTGAAATGCCACGAGTATATGAGGTCCAGATTTTTCACAAGCAGATATTCTGTTCTACTTATAAGTGTATCTTAATAGGCCATAAGACCTATCAGAAATACTAAATTTCAGCAAAGGGACTACTTCTCCAAAATACTTTTTTTCTCAACTTTTGAAAAGATCTTAAAATATTTTTAAAATCAGTATTTCTACATTTATTTGGAAGTGGCCTTGCTTAGAAGATAAGCAAGCACATAATAATAAATTATTTGTAAGTGGGTCAACAGCTGCTCTGAGACTTTAAATAGGGAGAGAGTGTAAGAGGGGGAGGTTGTCAGAGAAGACTCTTTGTTATAAAGATAATGATTGATGTAGTTCCTGAACATTGTTGAGATTTTTGTTCCCTCATCTATAAGCCAAGCTTAAAAATAGTAGCTAAAATATGGTTCATATGGAAATTAATCAAGTTAATACTTAATCTTGTAAACCAGAGCCTGGCTTACAAGTTGAGAGATGACTTGTAGACATCTTAATTACTAAGCTAATGACTTTTTCATTTATCTTCTTATGTCTATGGTCTAGCACAATGCCTAACACCTAAAAAGTACTCAATAGATATTTATTGAATGCAGGATGAAATGATGGTACTATTCTCTGTAAATGTTCAGTAAGAGAGTACGGCAAGGGAGTTATATTTTCTGAAGGTCAGACTGAATTTTGTGTTATTCATTAAGGTTCAGAGGTTTGGATCCACGTTCTTTAAAATGACAATTGCATTGGCAAAATTTCCTCTTGATGGCAGGAATGAAAGGCAGATCTATAAAGGTTTTCCTAAAGCTGTGCCGAACTACACTCCAAGCTTCCGTAGTTTAACAATTTTCAATCTGCTTCTATTACTAATGCAGGCTGTACGAACCATTTCATGGAGTAGGTACTCAAGAAGTATTTGTTGATTAGTAAGACTTGGATTTGACAAGAAAAAATAATTCCTCACTTTAAGACAGAATAAAGACATTTTTCAAAGATATATAATTCTTTTCCTTTTGATATTATTTTGCAAAATCCACATCTCTTTCTGTGACTTCTTATAACTAGGGTATGTATTCACTCTTTCCCTATTGACAGTTTAATTTATATGTCATACAAATTTGAATAAAAAGGGACAATACTCTTTTCACAGTTCAAGACCACATTGTTAATGTAAGTTTGAAAACTGGATGTTCTGAAGGTATCAGATATAGGAGTCAGAAAATCTCTCCAATATCTCTTCTGATAATGAGACCTTTAAAAGGAACAGGAAGAATAGAACCTTCATACACCAGAGCACTGAGGATTAAATGCTATGATGACATTTTCTTACAGAACTATTCAAGGAACCACTGTCTTTGGAAGAACACAAAAGTTCAACACGTGGCCTTTACGATGCCATAATTGGATGACACTTCTCTTCCCATTTATCTTTCTGAAGTGTTCCATTTCCATGAGTGCATCTTCTCACTGTACTAGACTGGTCAAGATTCTCTGAATTTGACCTTTATTTTCCTTGCACTTCCATTATTACTACTTCTTCCTGCTCTTGTGGATCTATTGTCAAATACAGAATAATGATTTGCTTTTAGTAATTGCTTAATAAATTGATTCAACAGATATTTATTGCGTATCTCCAAAGATATTAGGCATCATGTTAGGTAAGGTAAGGTACAGAAAAAAGAATGAGGCAATTTTTGCTGTCAAGAAGGTTATAGTTTAGAAATTCCCTTTCTGAACATATATCTTTGATTTACCAATTTATAGGCTGCTACTACAAAATGTCTGGACATGATAGTAAGTATAAACGTGTATGGAATGAATTCATAAATAATTTAAAGTGACCATGCATCTACTTCATATGATTATTTTATTATATACTCTTGAAAGGAAAATGAAACCTTTGAAACAGCATGCAATAAAAGCAGATATTTAAACTGCACAGTTGTTCATTGGGATCCTTTCATATGTGTTTCAAAAATAAACACTTGTTGAATCATTTTGATTGAATTCAAGTGCATTTAAATTAAAACCCTGTGATGCTGCTTCTAGAAATAAAGGCCTACATTATCTGGACACGAATCACTCATTAGCTTCAGTACAGTGATCTGTAGACTTTCTTTTTATGTAAAAAATAGAATGTCAAGGGCTATGTCATGTTGTCTGAGAAGGAAGGTGCCTTCTAAACAGCACATCTCTTCACCTGAACAGCAGTGAATAGGAATTACAAAATCATCAGCCTCATTCTTCCTCCAGGAGCACTCTTTTGTCAGCTGAGACTAAGAAAAGCTGGGCACCATGAGACTGGAGAAGGAGAGTCAATGCCTGCTCTTTCATACGGGGGACATTACAGCTGCGGTGTGGAGCAACGTCTAACTCATAATCCTTCCCAGCAGCGTTGGGGAGCATGGCTTAGAGTGGACCTCAGAAAGCAGAGTGACAACAGCGACAAAGCCTTTTTATTAAATGTGGGCACCTCCACAGAGGAATAAAACCACACAAAGGGGGTATTACAGCTCAGAAACCTTTAAAACCCCCAGTGCAAATGGAGTGAGCGGTGGGATCCGGCGGCTTCTCCACAGTCTTGTTCTTTTGTGGCCCTGTGTGACGTGTGACAACAGAAGGGAAGGAAGTTCGGATATTACATCTTGCTGGCATGAGAATTTTTTTTTCTGCTGTCACAAACTTATTAAATCCTATTTTGGATTCTTCGATGTGATTCACAGGAGAGTATCACAAGGCACATTCCTTGGCAGTAGTCCAGCTTCTCAGAGCAGTTTGAATTACAGGTGAGGAACAAAAAAAAAGGTAAAAGTAGTCCATGGTCAGCTCATTATAGTTCAATAAGAGCGTCTCATTGAAAAGTCAGAAACCTTCCAGCTATTAGGCAAAGCAGTATATCAAAATGTTTGCATTCATGATTAGATAGCAAAGTACACCAGATGCATAAACAGAGGGTATTCATGTCTCATTAGACCAAATGCCTCACAAAGACTAATAGACATAATTTCAAGAGGTACTAGTAAATGCTGTGCATCTTCTGATTTTATTTATTTATTTATTTGGGCCAGGTCTCACTCTGTTACTCAGGCTTGAGTACAGCGACGCTAGCGTAGCCTCTGTGCTCAGGCAATCTTCCTGCCTTAGCTCCCCGAGTAGCAGAGACTACAGGCACGTGCCCACTATACCTAGCTAATTTGTTTCTTAATTTTTGGTAGAGATAAGGTCTTACCCTACTGTCCAGGCATGTTTTGAATTCCTAGCCCCAAGCAATTCTTCTGCCTCCAACTCCCAGAGTTCTGGGATTACAGGAGTGAGCCACTGCACCAGGCCACCTTCTGATTTCTAGCGTGCACAGGCTGCTGATGTGGCCTCAGAACACATTTTCATCCACACATCTACATATACATTTTTCTCAGAGTGGTGGAAATACTGTAAACCTTATTTAATATGCTTATGACTGTAATTCTTAAAGTTTAGCATGCCTACAATTTCCCTGTTAGCTTTGTTAACATGCACACCATGGGCTATTCCCCCTAAACTCGCATTATTCTTGAGACTTGCTTGTCTGATTGACAAGGACACCCCAAATGCTGTTAATGGAGGTGGCTCCTGGTGCTATGTATCGGGAAACAGTGACTGAGCTTTAAGAAAAATAAGTTGTTGAATAGGCAAAATGTTCTTCTCCTGAAAGGAGAGATTTTAAATATATTTTTAAAATTAGTAGGGTAAACGGTGGTACCACACCTATGGAGCATATTGCTAGGGTATAAGTCAGATCTATCAAGTATAGAGCACACATGTCTTAATACAATAATCAGGCAAATGAGGAGAGAGCTATATTAATTAGTTTGATGCAAGCACTCCAAATTGTATAAAAAGCAACGTATTGTACCCCACATATGCATAAATTATTCATGATCTATGTGTATAGGACTTAATAAAAAAATTATGAGCAAAAAAAATAGGGCTTTAAATCTGTCTGAGACAGAAGGATTCAAACCCTGGCCCTGCTGGTAGCGAGGTGTCTTTGGACCTTCCTTGTAATCCCTGTAACTCAATCCATTTCTAGAAATGGCTGCAGGGAGGGCGCTGGAGTGAGGGGACCCAGCGGCTTTTTAAAGATACGGATATTAATTGCATGCTGATAGCACAGCCTGCGTTTTATGGAATAACTGCTGACATTTTTAGATAATTGGATTTATATTTAAATTAATTACTCGATTTAGTTTTTAAATGATGTAAGATACAGAGGAACTTAAAAATAGTAGAACTCTATTTGTGGTATTTATAGCCCGTATTTTTCACAGGTTAATTTAAGCTCACAGTGTCACACAGGACTATAACTGATACAGCCACACTTATTCACTAGGATTTCAAGAACCCCCCATTTTTGGGTGGTAGAATAAATAGAAAGTCCAACATAGATTTTGTCCCACATTTTAGGAGTGTGTGTTGTATGGTTAAGGTGCTGGACAGAATTTGAGAAAATTCCGACTGGCCCTATGGATCTCAAGCTGTCTCCCCCATGGAACTGAGGTGCCAGCCTCCCGACCCCCCAATTATTTTGCTTGGTTTTGAAAACTTTGAGATGCTAATGGAAAAGGAGGCTAGTAATAATGGGCTAATCAAGCAATATGATTTCTTGATATTAGCAATTCTAAGAATTGCAAATTCATTAACAAAGGAGGTTTTATCAAGGAAGATTTAAAACTCATATATTTATGGGGTTCCACTCAAACTCTTCCCCATCAGTATATTAATAAAAACCAGTTTATTATTCAAGGGCCTTAAAGCCATAGTTTATTATACTTTAAATCACCAGAATCTAGGGCTAGGTTTAGCAAAGCATTGCAGTTCAAAATTCCAAATGGATATTAATAGATAGAATATAGGCGATAAGTCCTAGGGGAATTGGGGGTAGATATAACAGAGAGAGGAACTGACAAGCCCCGTGCCACCCGTGATTCACTTGATGGATCAGGCAAGCAAGTAACATGCATATGTGTGGAAAGTTTGACAAATTAGTACCCTATTCATTATCTTCGCCGATGCTGACCAAATGGCCCTGAGATTTCTAGAGATGGAATGAGTCTTATTACAGGCATGGTATGTATTGCCCGGATACACATAGCTAAGTCACTGAGCCAGGATTTTAATTCCTCTACTGCTGGCGTATTTAAATCCTCTCTATTTATTATTCAATTTTTAAAAAGATACTAAAAATATTTGCTCTATATCATAAGAGAGGACATGTTTATATTCAAAGATTAACAAATTTTTCATAATGCTAAGTCATTTTTTTCCCCCAAAAGTACTCTCAGGGGCCACCTCCATTAAAAGCATTTGAAATGTGCTTATTAATAAGATAGATTCCCAAGCACATCTCAAGGAATAATTAGAGTTTCAGGGGGAATCACTCAAGTAACGGCATTTTAATCAAGCTTCCCAGATAATTTGAAGACATATGAAAGTTCATGAGTTAATGTAGTAAGCTCATTAAGTGAAGGGTGGAATATTTCACACTCTGATGATACTACATTTACTGAGATTGTTTTGGAATGTGCCATGTCAGTTGTTTTTCGACATACACTTCACACACAGTCCAGGGGCAGGCTGTTCAGGGGCGAAAGCTGTTTCCCTGTGAAGACCCTTCTGGCTTTACCTGCTAGGTTAGCAACCTATGATTCTATTCTGACAAAAGTAGGATACTGTTTATAATCTTTTTCAGAAAATGTGGGGTATTTTCCTTGTGCAAGTATTTGGCTCAGAACACTATGTTCTCTAGATATTTTTACAAAATATATTCAACCATAGCAATAAACTGTTCAAACATTGTTAATATGATAACATTGCATAAAAACAATAAGATGGCCCCGTGTAGTGGCTCAAGCCTGTAATCCCAGCACTCTGGGAGGCCGAGGAGAGAGGACTGCCTGAGCCAGAGTGAGACTCTGTCTCTAAAAATAGCTGGGAGTTGTGGCAGGGATCTGTAGTCCCAGTTACTCAGAGGCTGAGGCAAGAGAATTGCTTGAGCCCAGGAATCTGGGGTTGCTGTGAGCTATGATGCCATGGCACTCTACCCAGGATGACAAAGTGAAACTATGTCTCCAAACAAACAAAACAAAAACAGTAAGATGAAAGAGCCACAATTTGTTGATAGAGTTTCCAGAACTGAGTGCCAGGTTGGAGAGGAACATCAAAGCAGGCCATTATTCAGGTAGAAGGTATGATGTCACCTGGTTCTAAGTGATATTTAGTAATTTCAAAATTAGCTGGTCAGGCACACTATTTTTATGAATGTGCTTAATGGACTTAGCATTTGGATAATGTACAATATCCCCTTTCTAAAGGAGTAACATTTTTAAAATTCAAAGCTAATTTTATTTCTGGAAAATTTCATTGATTCATTTCATCACTTCTACTGCATGTCCGTCTTTGGTAGAACTTTTACATCCACACACCACACAGGCACATGCACACACATCACTGTACTGTTCTTACAGTCATTTTCTAAAGTAGGACCTTGGATTTCCTTTTAGAGACTGAGCAACTGATACTTCAGGACAATTAAAAGTCTTGAGCAGGGACAGCACCTGTGGCTCAGTGAGTAGGGCGCTGGCTCCATATACCGAGGGTGGCAGGTTCAAACCTGGCCCCGGCCGAACTGCAACAAAAAGTAGCTGGGCATTGTGGCGGGCGCATGTCGACCCAGCTACTCAAGAGGCTGAGGCAAGAGAATCGCCTAAGCCCAGCTGAGGTTGCTGTGAACTGTGATGCCACAGCCCTCTATTGAGGGCAACAAAATGAGACTCTGTCTCAAAAACAAAGCCTTGAGCAGCAGAGGCAGAATTTCAGACTAAGTCTGAAACCAAAAGGCCTCCAATTTTGAAGTATAGAGTGGGAGACATTGGTGTCTTTTCAACGAGAATATCTGTACTTAAATTCTAGTAAGTCTTCTGTAGTCATTCCCTGGAATTAGCACTTTGTAGTGAATGTTCTTCTGAACCAGAGCAGAGTGATAACGGTGAGGAATGTTGGTCAAATTTTGTGTTAAATATTCTTTTTTAAAGAAAATATTTTACAATATTACATGGGTATACGTACTGTGTTTATATAATTTGTTTTTGTACATTTTAAGCCAAAGTTATAAGTGTGCTCTTTTTTAAAGTGAACTTTTAAAAATCTGTGTTGAAGTCAGAGGTACATGATTTAGGGGGCTGGACATTCCAAAAATCTGGGTTTTTTTATTCTTTTTAAAATAAAAACTTGACTATTTACCATGTATATAAATATTTCTTCAATATTCCTGAGATTCTTGTTCAGTATAAATATAAATGATGTCTATTCATCAGTGCAGTGAAACATTAGTTTTGTTGGTCTTGATAGAAGATTCTTTCATTATACAGCAGTACCAAATATTTGTAAGCAATTGCTAGTGGCTACATGGTTGCTAAGTAATATATTGTTGAAGCTTTTTGGAATGACTTATTTCCACTCTTTTGCACCAGAACCAAAGAAGAGAAGAGCTATTCAGGGCCTGTCCAGCAGAAAAATGCATATCTCACTAGGGGCCAGATTTCTCAAATGAGAACCTTAGTATTTTCTACAGGAAGGAGGGAGAGGGAGGAAGGAAGATAAACCTGGGAAGGAGGAAGTAGAAAGAAGCTAGAGAAGGTGTCAGGACATTGCCTGATGGTACTGTGAAGTGGCATATTGTTTTATTACTCTATGTGGAAGAGATTTAGTAAAGGATGCTAGAGACAGAAGCGCCATTCTCTTGGAGATTAAAATAATACCAACCCAGGGAGAGGATCCCAAAGTCTCTGGAGACCAGAGACCTGGGAGGGGTGTGGAAGGCGGCCGGCAGCCATACCTGATGGGAAGCCTGGAGGACGAGAAGCCCCCGGGCCCTGGAGACTGGGGAGTCCAAGGCATGGCCCACACAGCCTGGCCGTGGGGACCGGCGCGTGTCTCTGCCTCCTGCTCCAGTCTTTCTGTCATCTCAGTTGTTTAGAAGAAGCAAGTCTGCTCCTGTGACTGGCCCATATTCGTCCACGTTGTTTTGTTTTCTACTGAGGCCACTTCATTGGACGTGGCGCTGTGGCCGTCCAGAGCTAGCTGTGAGTTACCAAGGGGCATGTCCTCCGGGAGAAATAAAAAGACAGCAGTTTCTCCTGCTTCTCCACTGCATGGGATGTGACCAGGGAGTCACAGATGACACAATGGAACAGATCACCAGCAGAAAACAAATGCGTGAAGAAGATGAGAAAGATGCTTTTATAACTGGAACGGCAAGAGACCCATTAAATGGAATAAATTACATGCTGCCAGCGTGATGACTCACTGTCCTATTGAAAGAGGCAACGTTTGGAAGTGAAGGAAAAGATAGCATGGTATGACAGAGAGAGGCTGGAAATAAGGAAAACACTGTTCACTCTGATTAGAGTGTGCGGAGTCTAACGGAAAACAGAGACTCCCACCCACTCCCAATGTGCTACCTACTTAAACATGGATCCTTAGAGCTTCCCCTTCTAGGGTGTGTTTATAAACCACAGTTATACCTCAAAAAGATCAAATCCCCATAGAGACATTTCATGTTACTTACTGTCAATGTTCTGTTTTTTTTATTTGAGGAAATGGAAGTTCAAGTTGTTTATGGCAAGTGTTCTTGAATATAGTTATGGACATCGTTCATTCATTCCTTTATTTATTTCATAAACATAGGTTTAATGACTTCTCCGTGTAATTTATTAGTGCTCTAACAATGAACAAGTGATGTGTCCCCTGCCCTGACAGGGCCAGTAGAATAATAAATTAATATTCGCTGAATACTTTCACAGTAAATATTTCACATGAACAGTGAACTAAAAATTAAAAATTTTGTACTTCATATAGTTTATACAGATGTATAGTTCTCAATTTTTCATATCTCTCTGAGAGAACGTGGTTATAAATTAATTCTGGTGTTTAAAAATTGTTAGATTTTTTTAATCTCTTTCTCTGTCTCTCTTTTTTTCTTTTTTTGATAGAGAGTCTCATTTAGTCACCCTCAGTAGAATGCCATTGTATCATAGCTCACAGAAACCTCAAATTCTTGGGCTCCAGGGATCCTATTGCCTCGGCCTCCTAAGTAGCTGGGACTATAGGCTCCCCACAATGCCCGGCTATTTTTAGAGATAAGATCTCACTCTTGCTCAGGCTGGTCTCAATCTCCTGAGCTCAAGCAATCCATTCGTGTTGGTCTTCCAGAGATCTAGATTTTTTTTCAAGGATACTCTAAATATTTCCCTGTGATAATTTGGCCCTTGAATGTTTTTTAACATGTTTTAATAATTTAACTCAAAATTTTAAAAAAAATAAATGATTTATTTACTACAGAGTAATAAACATATAAATGTGTGTGTGTATGTATATATATATAAATGTTTATCCTGGCCCACATGTTACTGTGGGATGGGCCTGAAAAAAGTTTTGTCCAGCCTTTGCAAAGTGCTAGTGATAAATATGGTCTCAAAATCCATCATGATTAAAAAAGCAAACAGGCTCCCATACTTTTCTTTAACATGTTGGTAAAATGCAAGCAATCAGTAAAATTATGTTTTTGCTGCTTTAAATAATCCTTGATTATATATGTGTGTGTATGTGTTTGTGTGTGTGTGTGTATGGAGAGAGAGAGAGACCCTAAAACGTATAGACATTTTAAGAGAGAAAAAAACTGTATTGAAATGATAACACTCAAGTCATGTCTGACTTCTGCAATTCCAAGAGATACAAGGTACATGTAACATATATTATTGGTATATATTAAGTATTAAAATTTCAATATATTTTTTTCCTTTCTGAAAATGCATATACATTTTGGTACCCTCTTTAGATATGTGTGTGTGTGTGTATTTGAACACTGTAGCATTAGCTGTGTCCTTTCTGAATTGCTTTCATACTGTATCTAATTTATGTTTTCACTCAACTCTATGACGTGAGGTTTTTTAAATGTTATACTCCTTGAAAACAGGATTCAGTATCTTTAACTCTGATTGAAACTCTCATTGCATCCCTATTAAACAGCGCTCTTTCTAATGTCCCAGGGAATGTTGTTCTTAAGGCGTTTTAGTAAGAAGTGTGAGTCAGAAAGTCACTAATGACCTCAGTCTCCCAGTACAGCACCATCACCCTGATGTCCTGCCTACCACGGTCAGGCCCATTCCTACTGGGCAGTATTTCTGATGGTTTAATAAAAATGATGACACTGTTCCCAGTTCAATGCTATACAGGTCCAAACCACACCATGTCATTACATTGACTCGTACACATTGTGTTCCCATGTAAGGGCAAGAAAATGGTGTCTTTCTTTCTTGATTCCCCTTATTTATATGCTTAGGCACAGAGGTAGATTTACACAGAAATAGTAAAGCTTAAGTTGTGGGGTCCTTCATCGGCATGAGGCTATTCCAAGGCTGTGTGTGAAACCACAGCATTGTAATCACACGGGCATACATTTTTGTAAAATTTACAAAAGCAAGATATTTTAATTAGACTGCTACCTGCTTTTGTAGATTAGTTTCTTCTAGTAATTTTGTCCTCTTAACCTTGCTGAAGACTCTCCGAGTTTGAATGATACAGCCCCACAACACTGAGATTGTCTCCTGCTGATGCAAAAGGATCAGTTGTTTACTCTTTGTTGAATGGTAAATGAAAGAAGTGTGGGGGAGTGAGAAATGAATATGTTATTAATCAATATATTTTAACACTTACAAATTGGCAATTTCTGGTAACAAACATTTCCACAAGCCACCCTTGGCAAGTCTAACGCTAAGGTATCACTCTGTATAATGTCTGTGACTTTACAAGGCTCCTGTGCAAATGGAACTTTAATTGAGTCTTTCTACCCGATATTCAATTAATTTACCCTTCAGTTAAAATGATTGATATGAAAATGTTCATTTCTGCACTGTTTGCAGAAAAGGATTATTAAAAGGACATGGTTAAAGAGGAAAAGAAACCTAATACACACAGATTGAAAGAGGTACTCATGATAATGTCAGCCCTGGGGTTGTCAGCAGGAGCCCTTGGATCCTGAATGTACTCTTTCCATTACAAGATGATATTTGCAATAAACTAAAACTGACAAAGAATATAAGATAAAATAGATCGACAGTGTTGCTGGCCCAAATGATGAACATTTTCCCTTCTCTTCTCACTTCTCTCCTCCTCTCTCTCCTGTTTCTTTTCTTGATGTAGGTGTTTAATATTATTGAACTGCCATAAAGTTACAGCTTATTATTGGAAACTCGAACTTAACTTCACAAGATGAAAATGGCGTTGTTGATCAGTCATCTTCTGGTCCTGTCTTTTACAACCTGTCTAGCAGGTAAGAACTAGGCTGTGCATAATCTCCATATACTTGTTAGGTCAACATAATCAATATGTGTGTTTATTTCATTAAGTCTGTTATATAAAGTTAGAATTAATATTTTCCTTTGAAATCGGGATCAGACAAGTAGAAAAATATACATTAAAGTTGACCTTATTTTCTTTTAATGTTTTACTTTTAATTAAAATTTCATAAGATGTAGTTAATTTTGTATAGTAGGGGGCTGGTGAACATTTGACATCTGGATCTCTAGGGGAGGGAAGGGATCCCTGGAGTGTAGAATTAGTCTATTTCTGGAGAGTAAATACTTCTCCTGTGGTCAACTTCAACTTGATGTCATTTAATGTGATTGGAAAAAATGTGCAACAGTGTACCATGACAGAGTGTTTTCACCATCTAGATACAAATATCCTTAATAGCATATGTAATAGTGAAACATAGTAACAAAAATCAGAAAACAGTGGGTTTTAAGAATTTCTTCCCTTCGCTTTTAATATAATTTATTAAAATGTAATTTAATTTAATTTTTAATAGTAATTGTGCTTAAACACGGATACACAACATTTTGAAAATCAATAATCACCAGCTTGAGAGCTGTCACAAGTGGGTGCAGCATAATACTGATTCTTACAGTCTTTACCATTTTAGTAAATATTATAAAAATCAGTGTTTAAAATAACCTAAAATGTGTGTAGCAGCACTAGCATAGCAAAACAGCTTTAATAGCACTCTAGTTTTATTTTATTTATTTATTTATTTTCTTGTTATTTATTTATTTTTGCAGTTTTTGGCTGGGGCTGGGTTTGAACCCACCACCCTTGGCGTATGGGGCTGGCGCCCCACTCCTTTGACCCACAGGTGCTGCCCTATTCATTTATTTTTTTATGACTCTGTCTCACTTTGTCACCCTTGGTAGAGTGCTTTGGCTTCACAGCTCACAGCAACCTACAGCTCTTGGGCTTAGGTGATCCTCTTGCCTCAGCCTCCCGAGTAGCTGGGACTACAGGCACCTGACACAACGCTGGCTATTTGTTGTTGTTGTTGTTGTAGTTTGGCCAGGGTCAGGTTTGAACCCGCCACCCTTGGTATATGGGGCCCACGCCCTACTCACCCAAGCCACAGGTGCCATCCCCAGCACTCTAGTTTTAGAGCAAATATTCTATTTATGTCTCTCAAAGACAAGTCTGAAGCATTCGGAGATATTTCCTATAACAAGTGCATCGTATGTTTATCCAGAAGCAGCACGTTTTCTAACAATCAGTTTTTCTAAGACCTTCCCTGTACTGACCTTAGGTAAGTCTTTGTTGAGTGGCTGTTTTGTTGAAGACTTACTAGACCTCATCTTCCATCTATAAATTCCCAGATTTCCCTTTCATGATAAACCTGAGAGATGTACTATTGTGTTTCTTATTTGTTATTAAAGAAAAAAAACTACGATTTTGTTTTGTGAGTAATTTTTATTATACTCATTCTGGGAGTATAATAAGTATTTAAAGGTATTAGTAATTATATATCTTATAACCACAATACTTACACACATATGCTCCCCCCCCCAACATATACAGGCTGTCCATAAAGTTCATATGGACAGCCTGTATAGATATAATTATGTGCATAACATATATGATAGTAAAATTTTTGAGAATACTATTGTGGTGAAGTCTTTTATAAATAAAACAAAAAGTATCTTTCTAGTACTGGCAAGTTTGTACTCATTCTACACTAATCATTGTCACAACTGTATAATGTATAGGCAAGAAACAGCTATCTGTACATGCGTGAAGACACTTTAAACTATTAATTAATCAGCATTGGCAATGGGCAATACTGTCAGATAATTGACTAGCATCTCAGTTGTTTGAACAGTGTTTCAAATCACAATAGGAAGAATTGTTTCGAGATCAAATCGTTTTTTCCTTTCTCTTTTAGAGTTTACATGGCACAGAAGATATGGTCATGGAGGTAAGTTGACAAAAGGGAAACCTTTGAAATAGCTTTCCTCAATTGAATAACTTTAAGCTATCAATTCTTTAAACTTTGAGTCAAAGGGTTAATGTTAGACCACATGGACATTTTGTAACTTGTTTGACTATAGGAATGAATGAATGGCTATGCATGAATGAATGAATAGCTATGTAGGAATGAATGAATGGCTATGCAGGATATCCTATGAGAGGGCTGTTGCAGATAGAATATATTCTGTGTAGCCTTTTTTTCTGCATGCTTTGTAACAATGCTATGCTACTAACTTAAAGCAAAATTTTATCTCTCTCTTTTTATTTTTTTGAGACAGAGTCTCACTATGTCACCCTCAGTAGAGTGCTGTGGTGTCAGCTCACAGCAACCTCAAACTCTTAGGCTTAAGTGATTCTCTTGCCTTCGCCTCCCAAGTAGCTGGGACTACAGGTGTCTGCCATAGGGCCCGGCTATTTTTTTGTTGTAGTAATCATTGTTGTTTAGCAGGCCCTGGGCTGGGTTTGAACCTGCCAGCCCTGGGATATGTGGCCCATGCCCTAACCACTGACCTACTGGTGCCAAACCTGAAGCAATATTTTATTTTAATTAATTAATTTATTTATTTATTTATTTGCAGTTTTTGGCTGTGGCTGTGTTTGAACCCGCCACCTCTGGTATATGGGGCTGGCGCCCTACTCCTTTGAGCCACAGGTGCCACCCAAGCAATATTTTAAATAATGTAAACACCTAATGTTTTTGAAAGCTTCTTATTTTCCTGCCAGAGAGAGAACTAAAGTTAGCAAGCCTGGAACCTTATAATTCAGTTCAATTAAGATCCACAGATGTTCTAAAATTTGTTGTTTAACAAGCCTGCCAGTTTAAAGATCCCACTTCAACTATTGAACATTTTCTGCAGAAATAGGAGCAGTAATGTTATACTGGAAAAAATAGAGTCTAAAGTAGGCCCAGTGTGAATTTGCATCATTAGCCTGGTATTCATCAACTGATCTTATGTAAACTATAAAAGTTGTGTAAGCCTCAACTTTCTAATATGTAAAAATCACAGGACTGTTGTGAGGACTGAGAAGTGAATGCAATTATAATTTCCAGCCTAGTGACTGACATAGTAGGTGCTTGAAGAATATTGTAACATCAATAACTTATAACTGTCAGGGATGAAAAATAAGCAAGAATCACTGACAAACTACTCCTGCAACTTGTATGCCAACTCAAGGATGTCCACAGGGTGAGAAGAACTTGAACTTGTAGGATTACAAGAAAGGAAGTCCTAGCTCAATGGTTAGGTTGCGGGCCACATGCTTCTATCTCGGCCTGGGTTTGCTAAACAAAACAAAAAATAATAGCTGGGCGTGTGTCCTGTAATCCCAGCTACTAGGGAGGCTGAGGCAAGAGAATCACTTGAACCCAAGAATGTGAGGTTGCTATGAGCTATCATGCCATGGCACTCTACCAGGGGTGACAGAGTAGGACTCTGTCTCAATTTTTAAAAGAAAAAAAAAGGACATCTTTAGCCCAGATTACATCTGAGAGACTTCTATTTCTACCTTGTGAGATGTAAGATATAAAAAGAACAATAAGGCAGGTTCTGTGACTTCAAGAACCTGATCACATAATAGGAAAGAGGATCAGTAAATAGCTGTCAGGTTTTTAAGAAAAAGGATGATGGTGCTGCAAAATAATTATTAATTATTTAAGAAATTAAGGCATATTTAACGTATTTTAAATGTTAGAAGTGGAACTAGTTCTGAATAGAGGAAGTGTTACAAAAGAACAGAGGTGGGAAAATTGGGGAACATACCGGCTGTGTTTTGTATATGTTTCTCCAAACACTCTAAAAAAATTTATTTGCCAGCTGTTAGTAGGAATTATATTAACAAGGACTTCATTGTCAAATAAATTTGGAGAGAAAGCCGGACATTGAAGTTTCATTGTTCATTATTAACTTTAAGTACAAAGTATTCATACTGTTTATGTAGTAAGTGTAATATGTGTGTGTTAGTTGTAATGAAGTATCACAAAGTGGGTGGCTTAGAACAACAGGAATTTATTGTCTCTCAGTTCTGGAGCCTAAAAGTTCAGAATCAGTCAGCAGAGCCACATGCCTCCTGAGACCTCTAGAGGGAGCTCCTTGTTTCCATCCTCCAGCTTCTGGTAGCCCCAGATGGTCCCTGGTCTGTGGCAGCAGAAATCCAGTGTCTGCCTCCAAGTTCACATGTCTCCTGTGCCCCTTCGCATCATCTTCCCTCTGTGCATCTCTGTGTCCAAATTTCCCATTTTTATAAGGATACTAGTTGTATTGAGTTAGGGCCTACCTACTGAGTTCATTTAAATTTGATTACCTTTGTAAAGACCCTATTTCCAGAGAAGGTCACATTCTGATGTGTTGGGAGCTAGGATTTCAGCAAATATTTTTTGGGGAGGGAGGTGAAGAGGAAAATAAAATGTAATGCACAGCATGCGTTGCCCTAAGTAGAAAGTGCTAATGACTCTAGGAGCAGAGAAACAGAATGAAATATCTAGATGTTCCAAAGCACATTAAACCACCCAGCTGATAGCCACTAGGAAAAAACAAAAACAAAACAAACCAACCACCCGAATAAACAAAACAAAACAAGCCCAACCCCCACAAGGCCTCTACCCTCATTCACTAATATGAAGTGGTAGCTGAGACTGCCCAGCAAGCCCACTCCGCTTCCCACCTTATTCCTTTTCTCTCTCCTTGGTCAGCTCAGGGTGGCCCCTCGCTCCTCAAACCTCCACCAGCTTCTGATTCCTTCCTACTTTCAGTTGATGACTTTGCTTCCTGTTTTACAGAGAAGTTAGGACGGTTCAGAAGGAGCTCAACGAGCTCCCCGCCCCTCTGCTCACCTCCTGCATCTGTGTCTGCGTCCTGTTCCTCCTGCCTGACTGGCGCCACCATGCCTGGCACTTGGGCACTGGTTCTGCCCCCTCTGGCTTGTTTGGGTCCATTGTGATTGAAGTTGTCTCCTCTGTTCCTTCACTATCAATTTCTCCCTCTCTACCAGAGTGTTGCTAGCAACATGCAAACATTTTGTGATTTCTCTCTTTAGACAATAAAAAAAGAAATCTTGACCTCAACACTATAGTCAATATCCCACTTATCTCTTCTTCTTTAAAGCGTTATTACCTAAAAATATAGCACATGCTTGTTGTTTCAATGCCTTGAGTCATCCTCTCCTTTCAATCTACTGCGATCAGGCTTTCCCACCACTTCTCAAACAAAGCTGCCCTGTCCCTGTCACCATGGGCACGTGCATTCTTCATCCAGCGGTCACCTCTCAGGGTTAGTACTTGACCTGTTGGCAGTGGAACTACAGTTCAGTGCCACACAGAGACATAGCTACATCTTACAGAGGAAGAGAGTATGTTTCTTTTCTACTTGTACCCATCTCCCTTTAAAAACCAAAGGATCTTTCCCAGAAACCTCTCATTAGATGTACAAATTGGGGTCACACATGCACCATCAAGCCCATCATGGGCAAGAGTGTTGGCATTAATGCCAGTCAACCTTTGCTTCTGAGGCATGGGAGACTTTGAGGTGAGGGTAAAGGTGAAAAAAGGCACTAGCTGGTCGCCGACAATGGCTGCTGCATTCCTTAGCTGAGCTAAAATTCAAATTTTTCCCACAAATGAAAAAGTTCTATCCAATACATCATCCTGCACATACAGTAGTTTTTTAACTGTTATTTTTATAGCAGTATTAGGTAGCCTAGCTGACTAGTCTTTAAATAAGTGTATTAAAACAAACACTTGTAATTTGAAAAAGGACATATACATCAAGGCTTATAGAAAAATCATAAACCAACTTCACTCTTCCCTGTGCCTTGAAGAATTATCTTCCTTTCAATTTTTTGTTTTAGATTTCATCAGAGCAATGTTGTGTCCCATTGAGATAAGAGAATGAACATAACCAAATTCAGATAAGAAAATGAATCTAACTCAGGTGTACATAGTTAACCTGGAATTAGTCACTAAGTCTTTTGAGAGTGAACATTAATTGTAGATGCTTTTTACCTTTATGCTCTTCATTAGTAAGTCATTTGAGAGTAAACATTTATTGTAAATGTTTGTTACCTTTATGGTCTTCATTTACTTCCAGAATGAAAAAGAAAAACCAAAAAAAGGACCAGCTTTCAGGACCCACTCTCACCCAGGCTAACCTAAAGTGAAAAGAAATGTCTCTTTAATTCCTCTGCAATTCATTGATGAAAAACTATAAAGGGAAGAAACAAAATAGAAATATGATATTTACTTTATAAGAATTAGAATATGAAGTATCTATAAATTATACGTTTTACAGTTAGAGTTATGACTCTATAATATCAAAAGCTACTGTTGAAAACAATTATCTTCATCGCTTGGCTGGAGGGAGGGCAGGGAGAGAATTGTATATCCTTACAGTACTTGTACCCAATCCCCCTGGATGTTTCTTTCAATTAGACTTACATCAGTTACTAAACATTATTTTCAGGACATTGTACTTTCGTCACTGAAAATAAATCAAAATAAACTGGAGGTAGTGTCAGACAAGTTGGGTTCGAGAAGTAGGCCCACCAGGGGAAGCACGCTACGTTTTAGGAAACAGTGAGACATGATGCGGGTGTATGAAAATGCCTGGTCAGTTATGTCAAAAAGGGTCCAGATGATTCAGAGGTGGACTGTAGGTCAAAGAAGTGGTCGCTGTCAAGACCTGTGATAGGGTTCCCTGGGCAGGTAAAGCCAAGCAAAGGATTTAATTAGTCCACTTAACCTTTCTGCTAACCTGGCCGTAGTCTTCATTCAAATAACTAAATGTCTGCACATTAGTGAGACCAGCTCCTGAGTATATATACTTTTAGTTATGCAAATTACTCCCATGACCCTATTCTCTATGACCAAAATGATTAGGGCACCAGCGTATTCAAAGCCTAAGCCCTAAACATATTTTTTCACTTACCAGCACAGATTGGTTGGCAGTGAAGATAGGAATTTGTGCTGCCTGGAAGAAGTATGCTGTGTGACAATTTAAACATCGCCTCATGTGGAGAATTTATTCTATTTCAAGAGGGCTTGCATCACTCCCCACCCCAGAAACATTGTAATAGTGTAAATAGTGCAACAATTCCAACACTAAACTCTTTTTAAATTTTATTTTTTCCTGATAGTTTTTATTCCTGAGACACTTACTGAAACATATGTATGTAAGATCATGTTTAATAGCTAACAGATTAAGATGACATATTACAGCATGAGAAATGGAAGTTGCTTCAAAATGGATGTAAAATGAATTTTAAAAGGCTCTGAAGCACAAATGAAAATTTTACTTTCAATTTTCAGAAACAAAACAGAATGGCAAGATTCTAGCAGTCCATCTCAGCATAAGGAGAGGCGAAGTCGTTTTATTTTGGATCACACAACTTTTGGATCACACAACTGGCTGATTCCATTAATTGTGGAACTGAAAATAGTGCTATAAAAAAACAGTGCACTGTCATTCACATTTGTAAATATGACTGCAAATTTTCCTACATTACTTATTTCTGTCGTGTGAATCTTTTGAATCAAATTTAAGAAATGTACTTCTGTAATAGATTTATGTTTATCAAAATATATGATAGAAAATAAATGAATTTGGATTAAGAAAAGATCAAAAGAAAGGGATGAAGTGTTACATCTTCACTTAGCTTGAGAAGTCATCTAGAACTCTGTGTTCCTTTTAAGATAAATATATCCAATAAGAAAAAGGGTATGTACTTAAAAATAGTTTTCTTTTTTTAGAAAACATAATCCCTTTCTGTTTTTTCTTTCTTGTGGCTTTTAACCCCATAATACTTTCAAGGCATCAACATTTTCATCTAAGTGTTCCCATGGCTGTAGGAAAAAGCAATAGATGATGGTATTTTCTGTAGGCTTAAAATATAATGCTTGCATTAGTGGACCCCTTACTAAGCTTTGTTGTTCTATTATCCCTAAAAGTTTTTTTCCCTGGATCTAAGCACCTCGCTGAGCTAACTGGGCAATGAACTCGGTTACTATCTTCAAAAGCATTCATTAGGGGGTTCATATCCAAAGGTTCATGCTGAACATGGAAATGAAATGCAAATGCTTCTTTTGAGTAATTTTTCTTTATAGGGCCCAAGTATGTTCCTAAAATAAAAATGAATATAGTAATTTCTGAACCACGGAATGGAATACATTATTTTATTCTGGCTTAAAAATTTTAGAAAAGCAAGAACCATATAGTTATAATACTTAGCAGAGACACTAATATATATAAACTATGTCCTATTCTGATTTTTGATCTAGGAAACAGGCAAAAGGAAATGTCTTAAATGCAGCATTTTCTTACTGTGGAAAATGATTTCAGGATTTTGTTGGAGACAAACTTCTTGCATTTTATCCCCTAAGAATTTCATTGTCTATTCTTATAAAGTTTCAAATGTAAGTGGAGTACTGGGAAAATATGTACATATAATTTGTGAAAAGTATTGCCATTGAGAAAAAAAATTTTACCCCCAAATTGCTTAACTTTTATCTATACCATTTGGGAGATTGTCTTTCCCTCCATGTATATGGCCTCAATATGTGGGTATACCCCAATAAAAAACTCAGTAAGTATCCCAGTAAGTGATTATTAGTACGTGTCATTCATTTTATTACTATCAATGGAAATTTCCATTGATGGTGCCTTTTCTAGAAAACATTGAGCTTCTTTTTAAATACATGTGGTCAAGTTGAAGAAACTACTTAAAACAAATCTTGAGTTTTCTAAAAGCTGACCAACTTTCATCTCAAAAGTATATACCTTAAAATCAAAAGATACATTATCAGAAGAAATATTTGAGCCCACTTATTTTAGAATCCTTGGAGAAGAGGGTTCTTGTATTCTACTTGCAGTAAGGCGTGGAATGTTTAGGCAATGTTGCCTGATTCTTGGTGGCAAGGCATGCCCATTTCCACCACAGGGTTGTGGACCTTTTGTGGCTGCAGAGTTGGTCTTTTGCACAGGGATCGGAGCTTGTGGCGGGCTGTGTGGTGCCCTGACCCAGGCTCACTGTGTTGGTTCTATTTCAAACGTCCACAGTCCATCTTTAAGGTTCCAAATGAGAAGCAACTTCAAGAGGTTGATAGTTTGTGGAAAGAATTTGAAACTCCAGAGAAAGCAAATAAGACGGTAAAGCTAAAACATTTTGAGGAACTTCAGGATATAGCAGAAGCATCAGTAGCATTCATTGCTCTGATGGAAGGCAAAAATCAACAAGCAGCTGAAGAAAGTTCTGAAGCAAATAAGTAGAAGAAGTCTGTGGCTGCAGCTGATGCCAACCTAAAGAAGTCATAGAGGAAAAGCCAAATCTTAGTTGCATCCGCAGTCCTGTTGTTCATGAACTTATGAGAGGAATCTGTTCACAAATGGATGGAACCACGTGAAGTGGCTGCTAAATGTCTCAGATTGGCCCACAGCCTATCTCTCTATAGATTGAAGTTTCGTGCTGACAAAGGGGACGCAATGGATTGTTCAGGCAGTGTCCTTGTTAGATGACTTGGTCAAAGCACTAAACAGCTATCTATATCATCTGATGTCAAGAATGCTATGGATGGCATTTCCTTGAATTAGGAAAATTATTTCAGATAATTTGACATGCTGCAGATGTTTATAGAAAGTTGGTAAGAGGAAGAACTACGCCCCTGCCAAAATTTCTGGTTTGCTGCCACAAGAAATTGAAGTGGATGTGAAAGCAGCTGCAGAAATATCTGTGAGAACGGAGGCTTTAGAAGAAGACCCTTGAAATATTCTGCATCTTCACACCCAGGTACTTGAAATCTCTGAATTGAAAGCCCAGCTCTATAAATATCTCCAAAATCGCATGATGGCCGCTGAACCCAATGTCACAGTCATGATTGGAGGATTAGTTGGAGCCCAGCTCTTTGCTCAAGAGGTTTGCTTTGGAATTTGGCCAATGCAGCTTCTGCAGTTCAGATTCTTGGAGCAGAAAAGCTACTCTTCAGAGCCCTTAAGTCTAGACGGGATTTTCCTAAAAATAATCTCATTTATCATGCTTCATTTATAGTCCAGACAAGTCCAAAACACAAAGATTGGTGATTGGTGGCACCACACCTATGGTGCGTTTTACAAGGGTACATGTGAAATTTACTAAATGTAGAATACAAATGTCTTAACACAATAACTAAGATAATACCATGAAGGCTATGTTAACTTGTTTGATGAGAATATTTCAAATTGTATATAATACCAGCACATTGTACCCCATGATTGCATTAATGTACACAGCCATGTTTACAAAAAATAACAACAACAACAAAAAAAAAACCCACAAAGATTTCTAGAATGCCGGCAGCCAAAGCTGTCCTGGATATCCATTATGATGCATTGGTGAGGATTCTGGTTTAGCAATGAGAGTTGAGAACACAGCCAAATTAGAAGCCTGGTTGAAAACTTTGGAAGGTAGACGGATAAGAAAAATAAGTGGAACAGGAGTGGCATTAGCAGAAGCAGAAAGGTATGAACACAAAAGAGAAGTGAACACTTATGATCAATCCTTCTGGTGTCTCCATGCTTCCAACCTGTTCTCAAAAACACAAAACTGAACAGTAGATAAAGAGGATGAAATTACTGAAAGAAAGAAAAAAAAAAGGCCAAGATTAAAATTCTAATAGACGAGGAGGAGGAAGAAGTTATAGAAGAAGAGGCATCTGTGAAGAAGAAAAATGATAAAATGATAAAAGGAAACACATCTAGGAAGAATCACTTTCTGAGAAAGAGCCATGCAGTGGCACAGCAATTCCTAGTCCAGAGAAAAAGAAGAAAAAGAAAACAGAAAAGAGATAATCACAACTAAGGAAGGTTGTCATAGAGTGGTGCCTGTGACTCAAGGAGAAGGGCACTAGCCCAATATACTGGAGGTGGTGGGTTCAAACCTGGCCCCGGCCAAAAACTGCAAGAAAATAAAACAATACAAAAATAAACTAAAGAAGGGAGTCATAGTCGCATTACCTGGACACATCATACTTGAGATTCAGCTGGAGTATGGAAGAGACACTCTCTGATATAATCCAGGGACAGTTGAGTGAAACAAAGTGATTAATGTGACTTTGCAAAACACCTGTGTGTATCTTGCCATCAACTCTGTTAACGTTACAATGTCATCATTTCTTAAAGTCTTTCTATTTAAAAAAAGTCAATTCATTTAATTAAAATATGAAAATCTAATCTCTGCAGAGATGTATGTTTATGTGATTCTGTCTTTATTTTATTTGGAGGCCCCAGGTAGTACTTTAAATAATCAAAGCAAATCAGAATAAACGTAATTCACCTTACTTAGAAGAGATAAAAATAGTTATTTCAAGGAAGGTAATGAAATGATATGTTGCATGGAGAATTCTGGATTCTGATCTTCCCTCTAATGGTACCACTGAAAGGCACAGTAGAAGCAGACATTAGACAGGCTGGGGCTGTCTTTCTCCACTTCGGAAATACAGTGTTGTAATGGGTCTTCACTAAAGTATGTTTTGAGATGAGTTGAAACTTCATAAAGCCATATGTGATCACTGCCATAGTCCCCATTATTAAGCGAGACAGATATTTAGTTAAAAGTCTCTCCAATTTTCTGCTTATGGATACATATTGGAGAAAGTCCAAGGGGAAACCCTGTAACTCTGAAAACCAGAGATTCTCCAGAAGTCTTTCATGGAAGTTTTTGATTTAATAAAATCCAACTTACCCATTTTTTTCTTTCATGGATCATGCTTTTGGGGTTGTGTCTAAAACCTCACTGCAGTACCGAATTTCAGACTCAAGGCATGAACTGAAGGAAGGCCAACTAACACCTATAGGGTGTCAAGTGGTTGCACCCCAGGTGGTCATCTGAAATTCCTGCACTGCCTCTGAGGTAGGAAGTGGAAACTCAAGATCTGATGCAGTGCAGATAAGTAGACTTCCATTTAAAGCATGAGCATAATTGCACATATATCCATTTCTCTTTAAATCTAATGATCTTGGTCATTGGTATAATAATATCGACATCATCCCCAGGCTTATCACATAAATAGAATATAATTAGAAGGTGCTAATGAGCTTTAAACTCTGCTAAACAATATTTATTTTCAGTTTTCTAAAAATTAAGTATTTAGATTTTTAAAAAGTGTTTTGAAATAATTCTTGCTAAAATCATTATTTATTAGGGGGTAGAGTGGGAATAGAATTGATCTTGCCTTTAAGAAGAGAATCTAAATATACTGATAAAATGTGCACTTCTGGCTTTTCTTTTTAACCATTTTATGTGAATTGGGAAGAAACAACAGGATATTAAATGACAAGTGTTACTAAATTGCTCTAGTCAGAAAAATTGTGCCATTGGGAGAGACTAAAGGAAGAGCTTATGAAGTTGTCCAAGTAGGAAGAAAAATACCATATGATTTTTTATCATAGATAAGCACAAGGTCATTTCTTATAGAGATTGGAAAATCCAGAATGAAAGTCTTTTCTCATCAGGGGTTTGGGTTTCATTTCTCATTTTTCCCTGGTGTACTTCTCTGAAATGCCAGAAAATATCAAGCATCGTCAGTAAATTATTAAAGGTGAAGAAGGAAACTTTTTATCCATTTATGATTTTCATAGCCTCAAGAAAGATGATGAAACTGGTGGCGACTCAGAGGAAGACATTCAGAATCTCTAGCAGAGAGCTCCTTGAACACCTCACATTTGTGATGTCACTGATGGCTATGGTAGCATGTGAGGACTGTAAGACACAGGCCCCTTTCCTTTCCTTTCTAAATGGATGAGCCTTGTGGAACATTGCCTTGCAGAAAACAACAGCCAGAAATGTACATTGCCAAAGCGTAACGTCAGTTCCTCGGCTGCTTCTGGTTCTGGTCCAGCAATTTATCTGCTCTCTAAAATGGGAAGGCAGTTATGGAACTTAGATTGAGGTTTATATGATACATTCTTAATTGGCAATTTCAGAAAATTAAAACTAAGAATGAGGCAGCTCCCACTGAAACATTTTGGGTTAGAGAAATTGATGCTTCCTACTCAGGGGCGGGTGTGGAGAGGAAATTTAAGGATTTTATTAATCTTCTACATAGCCAACGAATATGTTTTGAGTGCCCCAGACAATTCAGCGCTAACAGCACCAGAGCTGCAAATGTGAATTGCATTTGGTTTCTATAGGCTTCATGACTAGCCTAAACATTGATATACATACAAAATATAAATTGAATTTTGAAAGGATTGGCAAAGTCATGAGAATGTCTGCAAAATCAGCAGTTATCCATTGCAGACTATAAGCCAGGTCTGCAAGTATCCTCCATGAATGGTCTCAAAATGATCCTGACAGTAACATTGTAAGATAGATTTTCTTTTATTATTCCTCTTATACAAAGGGTGATATTGAGGCTTGGAGAGAGAAAATAATTTCTCCAAAGGTTCACTCTCGAAATAAAACTGTTGTTTCTAAAGGAAGGTGGAATGGAGCCCTCATCTTTAACTTTGACATTACAGAAGATGAAATATCTGTGTACCATTTGCTTTAAACTCTCCCTTAAAAAATAAACCGGAGGAGTGAACCACAGCTTTGGTTGGACAGAGACATTGCGGTGGCCTCATGTAGGAATGCTTCTCCTTTCTGGCCACACAGATCAGTATTAATTCATTTGAGGCCTATGCTTCTTAGCTGTGCTCTGTAAATGCTGCCACAACGGGGACACGTGGTGACGCTCTTCTCTTCCTTCTTCTGTGAGGTGTCACGCTTCCATTCCAGAGAGGACTGTCAGGGACACCTGTTTCCCAATGAAGCTGTTTGTGATACCTTTCAAACCAGTTGATGAGATCTCATATTCATGGAATTTATTCAGTGGTTGTTGTAGATTTTGCTGAGTACCAGTGCTGGGTCACATGTTTGGAAAAACATAGAAACTGGCCCAGGAAAGAGATCCGTTTCCCCAGGACATCTAGGAATGTATCTGTTCTTTTGTTCGAAAATTCTTCAGCTCCTATTGCCTTCCAGACGGTGAACAGCCAGCTAGGAGGTTGGTTACAGAGAGGAAAGGCAGAGCCACCTGTCCTCAAGCAGGTGCAATCTAGCAGAACAGAAAGTTGCCTCGAGAATCACAAAAGATATGAAAAGTGCCGTAACCTGTGTAGGGAAGTTCAGGGACACAGTGAGGACCAGTGAAAACCAGGAGGGGTGAGAGGTTTTGGCTTCCTGGTGAAACTCACTCTATGTATATTTAGGTCATAAAGGGTCGTGCAAATTTGGATACGAGGAAAAAAGTAGGGTGACGATTCTCAAGAGATGGAACACCATATGCAAAGGCTTAAGGCCATGAAATCATGGCTTGTCTGGGGAGCTATAAGTAAACGCAGAATGAATTTGCACAAGTGATGGGAGATGGGCAGAAAAGAATTTTGAATGAAAAAACCTGAAAGCTTTCCTCAGGATTATGGAGGCAAATATCTATATTTTTGTTTTGTATTAAAATGATGATTCTATGTTTTGAACATTTTTTTTCAAAAATCTTTTTTAATATTTCCAGATTTTTGACTTCTGAAATAGCACAATGTAAAACAATTTTATTTGTCTTGTAGTTTCCGAGGAAGACAAAGGATTTGGACCTATTTTTGAAGAGCAGCCGATCAAAACCATTTATCCAGAGGAATCCCTGGAAGGAAAAGTTTCACTAAACTGCAGGGCACGAGCCAGCCCTTTTCCAGTTTACAAGTAATGTACCTCATAACTCTTTTCAGAATGGAGTGACAGACCAGTGGTCTTAGATCAACTTCTATAACCATGTGCTGATAAAGCTATAATATAACTCTTTCTGCAAATGCTATGGACATGAACAAAAATATTATCAAGCCATTAAAAACATTGTCTATGCCCAAGTCTATAGCAGGTTTTGTTAAATGTATGCAAATTATGCATTTACTATTTTCTGCCCAGGTAATGATGTGGCATTTGATGTTATTCACTTATACATTGTCTAAAGGAGACTATGCCATTAAGCATGCAAATTGTTACATGAACATCTTGCATAATTTAAATATACAAATTTGAGGATAAAATATTTTTGTTTGCATTGGCCCAGATAACTACAGATATGGATGAATTCCTATATAAACTATAATAAATAATTTATATAGATAATTCTACAAAATACCACTTTTACCAACAATCTCAAATCTATATTCCAGATAACACAGAAAATTTCTTAAAATATCCCTATATTAAACCTAATAAATAAGTTTATTTCTGTTTTTTCTGGGTTTCCCAGTTACATGAACAATAATGACTTCATTACAAGTAACAATAGGTTTTCCTGCTTCAAATGGTTCAGAAAAGTGTACTGTTTCTAGTCCTGATACAAGGACTAAAATTCAAAAAGTAGCCATATGACAGTGCATTAAAAATTCATCAATGCAATGGTTCCTTGAAGACAAGTGATTGGTGGAGAAATTGGGGGTTCTAACATGTTGATGTCACCTGACTTAACTGGGGGTTGTCACTTAACAAAGATCATTTCAATAGTAGAGTATGTTTTTCCTGGATAGCAAAATAACTTTCTATTCTTATAGAAAGTTGTTACTGAAGAGAATACCCCCATTCAATTCTAAGTGTGCTCACTTTCTCTCGCCTCTGGCTATACTTACAAAATTACTCTTTTTAATCAAAAAATTACTTGTGATTTTTTCTGAGGTGAAATTTAAGTTTTTGTGCAAGTAGTACTATTATACCTATCTTGAGTGTCTTTTTTGTACTGTATCACATCATACTTTTGATTAATTCTTAATGAACTGTTCAACTTGTTTAAAAAAAACTTTATATTTAATAAAAATTTAAAAAAACTTTATATTCCTAACCCTAATGGCATTTTAATAAAAAAATTACTCTTAAAGTAAAATATCAATTTTGATACAAAATCACCACCCCTTTGAAATTATTTTTATTGTTTCAACTTCACACAGGAGCGAGCAGAGTAAGTAGGTATTTTATTAATTATAAATAACACATTTGTTCTGAAAATATTTGGTGGGCTAGACTTATTTCCACCC
>CAUYON010057894.1:0-34372 GCA_963573935.1 Arctocebus calabarensis
TAACAATTTTAAACACCCCTTTTAAAATCAAAATTTATCGTTTTAATATTACGGATAAAACAAAATTATACAACACTAATTTGGGTAATGGGGATTGGGTGGTTTGGGGTGGGTGGAGGGAGGGTAATTGGCAGGATCACACCTATGGTGCATCTTAGAAGGGTACCGATGAAACTTACTAAATGCAGAATATAAATGTCTTCATACAATAACTAAGAAAATGCCATGAAGGCTATGATAAACAGTTTGATGAAAATGTTTCAGATTGTATATAAAGCCAGCACATTTTACCCCATGATTGCACTAATGTACATAGCTATGATTTAATAAAAAAAAAGAAAGGAAAAGAAAAGAAAATGTTCGCAGACCCTTAGTCCAGGCATATAATGAAATTTCACTACACAGTGCCTGCACATAGCAGAGACCCAATAAATGGTCATTATTATTATTAAGTGGTTTGAAAAAAATAAACCTGGTGACTTGTAGAGGCCCATTGTGCTCTTATGCCATGGAGAAAGGTGGGCAAGATCAGTGGAGAATTGGTCCACAATTAATTAGTATGTTTTACTTATAATCTTCTTGCAGCTGAGCAATTTGTTCATAGTCATTTCTTACTAAAGGGGCAAATAGGAAAGGAGAGTGTGACTCTTTGGGGTAATTATTCTGCTGTGTTTTCTTCCAAATGCTCCTGCTAGTCCTGGAATGGCTTGATCAGAGGCACGCGCTTTGAGATCTGCAGCACCTGTCGAGGGGCTCTCCGCCTTTCATTCCCATGGCCAGTATTATTGATTCTCAGAATCACTGGGAAAGAAGAATTGATGACTAGATTATTACTTTTATTCCATACCCCCCAAGTTCATGGTCTGTTTAAAGTCTAAATGTGAGTTTTTTCTTTTTTTTTTTTGCTATTTATTTAGCACATGCACGTACTGTCAGGTACCAAATATTACCCATCTACAGCATTTTCAGCGGACAGCTAGCTGTCTTTGAGTTAGGTAGGGCGTTAGTCAGATGAAGAAGCTGAGGTGCAGAGAGGATGAGTGACTTTAAAGGGTCTACTTTTCTGTGGTGCCAGGACCCAAATCTCTATCTCCCCAGGCCTGGGCCCAGGTCTCAGCTTGCTACCTTCTCTGGTTTCAACTTCAATTCCTATGTCAGGAGTGAATTGACCCAGTACGAATACTTGGGTCTTTTTCTGAGTTCTTCTTTCTTTTGAGGAAAAGTCTTGTCTACTGAGGAAATCAGTTAGGCTGGGGTTGTCCTTCTCTCTGCCTAACTGGGGTTAGGGTCAGGGTCTGGCAGGAAACATGGCAGACTTGAATGGGGTACTTGAGAGAGTTTAATAAAGGTCCTAGGTGCTGCTACATAGTTTGGGGGCTTGGCACAAAATGAAAATATGGGGTTCTTGTTCAAAGATAATTAAGATTTCAAGAGTGTTAAGCCAACTGTGGAGCCTTCTGTGCTTGGAAGACCCTGTGTAGCTTTGAGCGTCATACTCCTGTGAAGCCAGCTCTGGGGGACTGTTGATGAAGGCATGTGTAACACTTATGGAACCCAGTAAAAAGTTATGTAGTATCTTGGGGACAGGTGCACTGGGACGCCATTGTTTCTTCTGAGACTGAAGGGGCAAAAGGCAGGGAAGATGACTAAGACCCAAGCAGAGCAGCTGAGTAGAAATGGCCTTCAGTGAAGGAGACTGTCTGCAGAGCCCCAGAGGTGAGGGAGGGTGGTAAACTCACTGACCCTGCTCTCCCTTGCTCTCTGATCTCCAGCTAGGACCTGATGGGAAGCTGGCAAACAGGGGCCCAGACAGGTGAGAGGGTGGAGAGTGGACTGCAGTGCCAAACAAAGTTGGCATTGTCAGCACTCTTACTGGGATTCAAGACCCTCCACCACTCACTCCATCCTACCTTTCCACACTCTGTTTTCCACTTTCTGTGCCTCTCTCTATTGAAACCTCTCAAAAATTGCTTTCACAGCACCCCCAAAGGCAGGCCCTCAGATCCTCACTGTATAACCAGAAGATTCCTTTTTCCCCCTAACAATGCCTTTGTAATTTATAAACCACAGAGAACTGAGTTTCATTTGAGAAAAAATTTTTTTTCTTACTCTCAATTTTTCAAGTTAAAGTGATTTTTATGGACCAAATTGGACACCCCCCTATTTCATATGTTTAATTCTTAATCCCCAATGTGATTATATTTGAAGATTTTGGCTTTTTAGAGATGATTAAATTTAAAGGAGTTGGGGTCTTAAGGATCTCTCTCTCTTTCTCTTTCCATCTCACTCCTCTCTCTCCTTCTCCCTCTCCTTCTTTCTTTTCTTCTCCCTCTCTCTCTTGCTGAATGCATGTACCAAAGAAAGGCCATGTGAAGACAAAGTGGGAAGGCAGCTGTCTTCAAATCAGGAGGAGAGTCCTCACCAGAAACCCAACCTGCCAGCACTTTGATCTTTGTCTTCCCTGTCTCCAGAACTGTGAGAAATAAGTTTCTGTTGGTTAAGTCACTCAGTGCATGGCATTTTGTTATGGCAGCATGAGATGACTAAGATAGTGACATTGTGGAAAGAGGTGCCTTCTCTTGTACTCTGGCTTTGGCAAAACTCTAGAAAGTGATTTAGAGGGGGTGAATTGAGGGAATTAGAGGGGGTGTCCAATTTGGTCCATAAAAATCACTTTCAAGAGCTGAGGTGTACCTATTAGTTTCTGTTTGTGCTTTCCACCCTTCATGGCAAAGCAGAAACAGGTTCTTTTTTTTTTTTTTTAAATTAAATCATGCTTGTGTACATAAATGCAATCATGGGGTCCGAAGTACTGGTTTTATATACAGTTTGAAATATTTTCATCGAACCAGTTGACATAGCTTTCATGGCGTTTTCTTAGTTATTGTGTACAGACATTTATATTCTACATTTAGTAAGTTTCACCTGTACCCTTCTAAGATACGCCATAAGTGTGGGTTCTGTGTTGGAATTTGGCTGAGCTGGTTTCCAGGCTCACCTCTCTCTACTTGAATCACATATTTGGCTGGTCCTTAGGCTCCTCATCAGTGGGGATGTCCCTACCCATGGAATGGTAATTTCTTTAAACAGATGCCCTGTTGTGCATGTGTGGAAACTCTCTTCCTCCTTCACCAAAGTGCTCAGCGTCTCTGCCCCCTACGTTAGGCATACATGTCTATTTTTCCTGAGCACTGCATGTGATTCATCTCTGCATCCCTTAGCACCTTTCATGTAGTAGAGCCTTAGCAACATTTTTCTACTTGGCTGATATTCCCACTCCATGGAAAGTGCAGGCTATCTCAGAATAAGTAAGTGGTGTCCTTCCAGAACAGAAGGTGGCCTCAGGAATCTTTGCAAGGGTTCAGTGAAGCCTGGCTGGCCTCTGGCTGGAGTTTTTAACTCTTGGCTTCTAGTTTAACTCTTTACCTCTGAGAACTAGTCATTCACTGGACCCTTCCATGAAGTGGCAAGAAGACCTGTGATTTTTCTGCTTCTACTCAGGGTCTCCCCAAGCTGTCTAGGAATACTAGTTAACTAAGGGTGTGGCTGTGGATGCCTGGCCACGGTCACTGGGCAGGGATACAGGCACCTGGCAGACACGTTTCAGGGAATTCATTGCAGCAGCTGCGTGGCCTGATTGCTCCAAGCCCATTATTCATTTTGCATAATTGTTGACCTTTCTTTCTTTACTCTCCATGGAGAATTTCAAACCATTTTCCAGAGCACAGATGAATATCTGAAATGCACAATAGCACAGGGGTCTGTCAGCATCAGCTTTACAATTCTTTGAAGAGTGGGGGAGGAGAGAGAGGCCTAGTTATGAAAGCACCTCTGGCTCAATCAGGATCTTAAGGAGTCTGGCAGCTTCAGGTAATTAGACAAAGGAAGCTCACTCTGGTTGCCACTTATAAATGTTGCCTGCATCTTTTTAACCTTAGGCCTGATGGTGACATCCCTTGCACATAAGTCACTGATGACCAGATGTACACGTCCTTCATAACTAGTAAAGGATTCCACCTTTCCAGTTATATCTCTGGTATGTATAGGAGACTATTGGTGGTTTCCTAGAAGAGTCATGCTAGTTCAAGCTTACGGGCCTTTGCATAGTAATTTCTCTTGGAATGTCCCTTCCTTGCCTGTTAAACTTCTTTACAGACCATACAGGCTGAAGTATTATCTTCATCTTAATCTTCTGTCTTTTGATAGCTACTTGCACTGTCACTCATGTAAGTATCTTAGGTACTTATCCCTCTAACCTTTCCTCTTTGAGGGTCAGCATCTGGGAGGTATTCAATTTTTTATTTCCAGTGCCTGGCACATAGTAGGCACTCTGTAGATACTTAAAAAAATGAGTGAGAAAATAAATGCAGAGTGAATTCTTATTTATTCTTATTCTTATCTGTAGATGCTACAAACCTACATTATGCCGTGAAGACTCTGTGTTACAAGCAGGACAAACACAAAGTAATTTACGTAAAAAGTGAATTTCTTGGATCATATAATAGAAAAGTCTGGGGAAGGCTGAGTTTAGAAGTGGTTTAACTCAGGGTGCAATCAATGTGGCCTGCAGACATCTCTATGCTTCCTAGATGCTGCCGTTATCCACGGGCTATTTTCCCATCATAGTATTGAAGGGGCTGGAGCAATTTCAGAAGTGAAGTTTCATACCCTCATACTTCTAAGGACAAAGAAAATGAGAGTGGTTCTTTGTCCCAGAAGCTCTCTGACTGAGTCATAAACTAATCTCTGATAATCCCTGTGACCAAGGGGTTGGTGGGCTATGCAAATTGGTTTAGGTCAATTGGAGTTTGCCTTTGTTAATCCCTTTCAAAACAACATTGTTAGAGTGTGGGGGAAAGTGTGAATTCCACAAATGGAGTCAAGGTACTATTGCTTCAAGTAAGGAATATGGATAGTAGCTAGGGAAACCACTATCATAATTCACTCTAAGTGTCTAGTCCCATAGGCTTAATGCAAGAGAAAAAAATTAATAAATAAAAACCTTTCAAAAGGGTTAGCAGCCATACTCAATTTCTATGAACTAAATCCAAACCCTACGGCAAAATGTACAGTCAAGTCCTTCGCCCTAGAGTTAAAAATGTTTAGTGGAGCCTGCATTTCGTAAATCACACAGTTGGATTTTTATTGTTAAATATTATTTTTTATTACACCAGACATCAGATATGTCATTCTTTCCTTTGGTCTAGGTGTATTTTCTCTTGCAAGACTTCACAATTTTATGATTTGGGAAATTGTGGTAGGGTCCACGAGTACAGAATTATAAGTTTTTAGACACAGATCTGTGCCTCAAATTGCTGACTGAGACTTTCATCTTTTTCTTTTTCTATAGCAAATATTGCCAATTGGGAAGGAAAATAAATCACATGTAACATGAAGAAATTTTTATCTTTTGAGCAGTAATATGAAAATTCCTTTCTAGGGAAAGACTAGAAATGTCAAATTCTTCTGATAAACATTCACTAGAGGCATAGGCAAACCCTAATCGTACACAAATCTCAACACCCGGGAGAAGGAAGCCACTTTTAAAATCTGGGTAGGAGAGGACAGAGGAGTCACACAAACTTAGAGGAGGACGAGGGAGACCTGAGAAAGAAGGAGAGAAGGATGGAGATTTTATTTTGTCTGGAGCAAAGTATACAACGAATAATGTTATCTTTCTTCTTCTAAACCTCTTAGGAAGTCTTTAGTGAAATCAACATTGCCCCCTTACACTTTGGTACAAGAAGATTTTAAAAAGAATTCCAAGAAATGCTGTTGACTTTTTCAATGTTGATGCTCAGCACAACACAAATTGCCATAAGGATTCTCCAATATTGCACCCCAAAGAGCTGCTCAGGTTCTAGACTTCTAAGGAACTAACTGGCTGCACAGCTGGAGGTGAGCAATGGCTGAGCATGCACAGCTCCATCTGTACTTGTAGCTTCTCTCCACTGTTGACATCACTGCCTGGGCTCCGCCTCCTGTCAGCTGTGGCATTAGATTCTCATAGGAGTGCATGAACCCTGCTGCAAATTGTGCATGTGAGGGATCTAGGTTGTGCACTCCTTATGAGAATTGAATCTCCCCCAACCCTATCAGTGGAAACATTGTCTTTCATGAAAGTTGGGACTGCTAGTCTAATATCTGGGTTACACGTGTAATGTTTTACTTGTTCTAAAATGTAATAGCTCAAGATATGCTTCTGACACGTGAAGATAAAGAAAAAGATGCTGGTGAAACTGTGACAATGCTTTCTTGTTGCTTATGATATAAATGTTATGGACACCTATTAAGATCAAAAACAATTTTGGAACTCTTTTTTTGGAAAGCCCATCAGAGCTGTCATTGTATAAGGTCTGACAATTCAGTTCCCAAACTCAGAAAAAGTGCTACATACCTCATTGCTGAACCTCAGTATGGTCACCAAATGGCTAGGTGAATACTTGGAAGGTGATCTTATTGATATTCAGCAATAAGGTTCATTGCACTTTTCTAGGATAAGTTCATGAACTTAGTTGTCACACCTTATATATGTCTTTTGTGGTTATATACATATATGAAGACAAAGAAGTTTAAGTGCAGTTAAATATTGAGAGTGTGCTCATAGAAAATTTACCTGCAAAGTCAGTAAGAATCATTAGTTAGGACTGATATCCTTATCAAAGTTAAGGTCGGGACAAGACCTCCTACCCACATAGACAGTTCCATAACTGCAATCCATTATTATCAGGTTCATTGGTCAGGATCACACCCAAAAGACAAGATAAAAATGTGTGGCAAGTTTTCCCAATGTGGAGCATTTAAATTTAGAAATCTTTATTTTACGTGCCCAGTAAAATTCATTAGAACCTGCCCAGTAAATCTTGGAAGGACGAGACACTGAGAAGACGGGATTTCTTTCTTTACTAAGGGTAGCCAGGCATTGGAAAGGTTCTTTCTTTTTCCTGCTAGTTCCTTTACTGTTTTTCAGATAGCTAGAGGAAGGGAGAAAAAAAATGAAATTCCTTTTACAAAGCCACCTTTGCCTTTTACTTCATTAATATTTAGTAACTCAGGGAAAAAATTTTCTATTGGTCTGAAAACAAAAATAAATATTTTTACTAAGAGTTTTCAACTCTTGAAATAAAATTCAATGGAGTTATTGACTCAACCAGAGTATATTGAAAAATCTCTCCAGGTAATTGCACAGTGTAAATAACTACAACATCTTTCCATCGACTTGTAACTTCGTTCATCTGCAGGTTTGACAGAAGTCACTTTTGAATCCAGAACACTGAGGGGAGACCATGTTGTTTCTTTCTTAGTCCATTGCCAGTGATGGCTTTTTACTTTCTCAGTGGAGGAAAAATTCTGCCCAGGAGACAGGTGAATTCTTGTATTCTTCTTGTATTTACTGCTCCTTTCTTTGCTTCATTTTCTTTCAATGCCTTCAAGATGTCCTAGATTTTATCAGCTTTGCACAGAGCTCTGGGCTTAGAAAACAGCTTTCCATTGGCTATTCATTCAGGTGGGGATGAAGGATGCTTCTGCCTCTGGATTTGGGGGACTGGGCTTAAATCTTCTCACAGACTGGTTAAGTCACTTCGAAAGAAATGGTGCCAGCAGCTTCATGACAAAGAGATTTCATTTCATTAAACTCTAGACTTGACTCTCTCTCAGCAAGGTCGAGGAAAATGTTACTTGCAGCGCTATTCCTTGACTTCACTAGTGCCACCAGTGTTTGATTTATGGCAGCTGTGCCTTTGTGGAACCTTGAAAGGGCCTTGCTGAGGAATTTTTGCTTCCTCTGAAATTAAGGGGTTTGGTCAAAGAGCTGGACAACTATTTGAGTGAGAAATGGAAACTTCTATTCATCATTTGAACAGTGACCAGGACTTATGGGCCAAGGGAGACTGCTCTTTTAAAAGACCAAGGAGATTTTTATAACTTTGGTCTCTTTTGTGTTTGTGTGTGTGTGTGTGTGTGCACAAGTCCCAAGTTTGAGTTTAAAAAAATTTAACAAACAGATCCTGAATTCTAACTCTAGTTATCTCAGAAAACTTGTCAAGAAAGTAATGGAAACATTTGTGGGATATGGATGTTGTTCCAGGGACACTGGATCCCAGATTTCAAGACTATACTATGCCTTTGAGAAACATGCCACTCAGGTTCCTTAGAATTTGAACTGTATTTTCTATTTTTTGTTAAATTTACTTACTTTTTCTGTAAACCATTGTGTCGAGGGCTGACTTTCAATAGATCGCAGTAAGGGAGCAGCTCTGCTACCTGGAAAGCACCACCCAGTAGAAGGTGATCTACAAATGGTTTAGCACCAAGTTCCCCATGAACTTGATTGTGTGATGAGGGGAAGGGAGAGAGCGCTCCACCTCTCTGGCCACACCTTGAGCTGTACTCTGGTCAAGGACAATGCCTGTACTTACCATTCCCAAACTCCAGAGAGATATTCATCTTTAAAATTTGGAAATGAGAAACTGGATTTCCTAGTCATTTTCAAGGATGTCTGAAATTGTAAGTTATTCTTAGAATATATTTAACATTCTTGATTCTCTTTACCTATTAAAGATATCTAACACATAGTTTAAAAATTAAAAAAATATATTTTAATAGCATTTGCCAAAAGATATTGCCTATAATGAAATATTTGTATATTGGAAAACAATGACATCATTATAGTATTTAAAATATAATATTCATATCTCCTAGCAAAATAAACAGTAATACATAGAATCAGATATCAAAATTGCCAATTAAGAAATTATTCTTCTCCCCAAACTTGTTATTTTGTTAAATATCACTTATGGGACTTATATTAGTCATAAAAAGTTATTAATATTTATTTTAATGCAAGCCTGACTCACCATTTAGCAGCCAGGTAGGGCTCCCACATACCCATGATGTGATAACATGATCAACAGTTGTAAGCAAGACCGACAGGTTAGATCTTGACCATTTTTCTCCTGTGTATTTTTCTTCTAGTTTTTGGAAATCATGACATTGGCTTTTGATACCATGTGTGAGAATTTCCAGATCTTGCTTCCCACTTGAAGTTAGTGGATTCTTTAGAACAAATAATGTCCAACTGCTTTGATTTCATTGCTCATTATTGTTTTGTTCAGGTTTTCTATTTCTTCATGGTTTAATCTTGGTAGGTTGTTTATGCAGGAATTTATTCATTATTTTCTTGGCTTATAGTTGTTCATAATAGTCTAGTGATCCATTGTATTTCTGTGATATCAGTTGTAATGTTTGCTTTTTCATCTCTGACTTTATTTAATTTTTTTCTGAGTTAATTAGTTAAAGGTATATTGATTTTCTTTATCTTTTCAAAAAACCAACTTTTCATTTGTTGATCTTTTGTTTTTTTTAATCTCAATTTCATTTATTTCTGTCTGATCTTTATTATTTCCTTCTACTAATTTTGAGCTTGATTTACTCTTTTGTTTCTAGTTCGTTGAGGCACATTATTAGGTTATTTGGAATCTCCCTAGTTTTTCACGTAGGCATTTATTGCTATAAACTTCTCTCTCACTATGACTTTTGTTGGATTCCATAGATTCTAGTATTTTGTCTTTGCATTTTCATTTGTTCCAAAAAGTTTTGCATTTCTTTCTTAATTTCTTCATTGACTCATGAGTTGTTCAAGAACATGTTGTATAATTTCCATGTTTTTGTACAGTTTACAAAATTTCTTTCATTTCTAGTTATATTCCATTGTGATCAGAAGGGAGACTTGATATGAGTTTTACTTTTTTGAATTTGTGATATTGGTTTTTTAGCCCAACATATGGTCTATCCTGGAGAATGCTCCATATGCAGATGAGAGAAATGTACATTCGACAGGAGTTGGACAAATAATGCTCTTTACATGTCTGTTGGGTCCATTTGTCCTAGAGTATGGTTTAATTCCTATGTTTCTTTGCTCATTTTCTGCCTAGATAATCTGTCCATTGCCAAAAGTGGACTATTGAAGTCCTCCTCAATTGTTGTATTACAGATCTCTCCCTTTAGATCTATCAATATTTGCATTATACAAAAAAATTAAAAAAAAATTTGCTTTATATATTTGGGTTCTCTGGTATTGGATGTATGCTTTGTATATATTTACTATTATTATATCATCTTGCTGAATTGACCCCTTTATCATCATATAATCACTTTGTCTCTTTTTATAGTTTTGACTTAATGTCTATTTTATTTGATGTAAATACAATTACTCCTGACCTTCCTTTCTTTTTTTGGTTTACATTTGCATGGAATAGCTTTTTCCATCCCTTCACTTTCAGTCTTCACAGATGCAGTGAATTTTTTGTAGGCAGCATATAGTTGAGTCTTGAATGAAGACTATTCATCTATGAAGACTATGTCCTTCAACTGGAGAATTTAGTCCATTTACATTCAATGTAATGATTGATAGATATGGCCTTACTATTGCCATTTTGTTACCTGTTTACTGGCTGTTGGGTAATTCCTTTTTTCCTTTCTGTTGTCCTTTGTGGTTAGTGATTTTCTCTGGTAGTATGGTGTAATTAGTTTTTATTTTTAGCATATCTACTGTCAGTTTTTTCTTTGTGGTTTCCATGAGGCTTGTGGAGCCAATAATATCCTCATGTTAGTTTTTAAACCTTAATTCTCATAAGAAAATTATAATACTTTCCTTCATTTTATAAATTTTTCAACTGATTTTTTTGTGTAATTTGAGATGCAGAAAAATATAAATTTCCTCAAAAATGCTAGAAGGGAGTTCATTATTGCTAGGCAACACTGCCTGAGTTATATCTGTTTTCTCTACTGTGCCTAGAATGAACCTTGTATAGGTCAGTTCTGTAATATAAGATGTGTGTTCCTAAAAATCACTGTGCTGTGAAAACTTATGCAAGAACATTCACAGGGCTAGTGCAGAAAAATCTGGCTAGGAGTACTACATTCAAAAGCTTTATAATGAGAGATTAAAAAAATAAGAACCTAATCAAAATGATAGCATAGTTTTATACACAACTAAATTGTAGAGACATAAGCAGACAGTTAAATATGACATTTTTCCTTGAAAAATAATTTGAAGTTGCCTACAATAGTGGTGATTGAAAGGCTTGCAGCTTGTAATTTACTATGAAGTGATGGAAGGAAGATCATCAGATGTCGGATGGGAAGTTGATTTGTGTGGCTCATAACATACACAATAAACTGACTGACATTTGAGAGAATGTGTGTACATATATGTGTGTGTTTTGTATATTCCTTTGTTGTGTTCAACTAGGTGCAGTTTTCTGAAGTGTTACTCACAGACACACATGCATAAATAAATGTGAAATTTATGTATGCTTAAATGGTTGCCTAATATTTATCAACCAAATGGAGGCAATTTCTGTTTTTAAAACAAGTGTTCTAGAAGAATTAATTAAACATGCAGAGTTAATCCAAGTTGCTGAACAAGAGAATGGCTTTTCAGGTTCTTCTGCATTTATTCTCAAGCTATACTTTGGACTGATTAGGAAGTGATACATTTCCTTAGTGGAAATATTCACCCATGGATGCCTAGTTGGATTGTGCTTGTGTTGATACAATGCCCTTTACTGCTTTTCCTTCCCCTTTGTCCTTGTCCTCAGTCTGGAGAAACAGAGATACTCCAGGGATCTATAAGAAGGATTATAGGACTGTCCATGGGGTATAATGTGAAAGAGGCTAAAAGTCCTGCTTGCTTAAGAATAGCAGTTCTGCTATACTCCCATAATAGCTTGAATGCTGCTATGGGAAGCAGGACATTGTGTCTTTTTGCCAAAAGAGGTATGTAGTTGATCATATCAGTACTACCAATAGCATTTTATGGAAGTATCTACTGTAGTCTATCCAGCAGGAGCAGACTAGATGAGAAATGACTTAATGACTAAGATAAGGAATGGAAAACATTCTTCTTTGTCTGCTTTTATAGTACAATATATATTTATATTTGCTACAAAATATAATTTATATCCATGGAGAACCTTTTAGAGAGGTAAATAGAAAAGAAAGAATAAAATTATATCCATTACCTCTAATAACATTTTCATGCATTTCCTTCCAGTCTAAGAACAGTAGGTTTTGGTGGTGGAAGAAAATAATTGAAAGGAGTTACTCATGTAGCAACATTCCTGGCTGGTTTCTTTACTCCAGCCTTGTCATTATTCATTATGGAAGGACTGAATGAAAGCTTGGGGCAGCTAAGCACGTGGCAACTTCAAAGTGACGCCTTCTACTCTCTTGGCTGCTCTTTCTGTGAGACTTTCACTGCCTGTGATGACCCAAACTTTCCAACCACCCTTTGGCCACAGCTGGCTTTGGACATGCTGGTTTGGCAGCTTAGCTCCTGGATTTGACTCCTCAGCTCTTGGATTTGGCTTGTGAATTTTATTTGGCTGGTCGTTGAATTTCCTTTTTGGCTTTTGAAACCTGGCTTCTACTGGCTGCCTGGCTTGTGGACTTTGTGTGTATGGAGACTTTGTTTTGGTTTTGGATCATGCCTCTGACCTGGGTGAAGCATCCCACAGCACAAACACAGTTATGAGTAACTTGACTGCTTGATTGTCAGGCCCAGCTCCCAGTCCCAGTGTTAAAGGAGCAAGATAATAGATAATGGGATCCAGTTCCCAGGCAGAGCAGGCTTGTCTTGGTTACCAAAGCAAAGGATGCTGGGAAACTTCAAGATAACTTACATAGCCTGTTAATGTCAGTACTATCTATAGGGCTACTGAACTTCAATGCTCCCTGAAGAAGATTTCTTTAGCTTATGAGTTCTATATTAGCATCTTGGCTGACAAGAGGAAGGTACAGGACAAAGTTTTTCATTGAACTATTTAGTGACCCCATCATCTTTGAGATAATATACTAATGTGATCAAATTATCTCAATTTCTTTATGTAATTCTTATGAGGACCTGATCTTTCTGAAAGACCTGAGCTACAGAACATCTCTAAACATGACCCAAATCATCTAGGAGTTCTTCTGATTCCTCTGCTAATTCAACAGCCTCCTAGTCCCTAGATAGTGGCTGCCACTCTCTCCCCATCATTGCACCTTATCTTAGACTGACTGCTCTGGGACTGAGGATGTCATTCAAGGCTAAGATAGACAGAGCCTTGTTAGGCTCAGTTCACATAGGATGATATTGAGGACACTCTATAATTCAAGCTTGTAGTGCTTTGGTAAGCACAACAAAAAGAATGACAGTGATGATGGCAGTGAAAGCTTGAATTTGTATAGATTAAAAAATATACTGACTTTCATGATGGCATTTTATTACTTCCAAAACTCTAACAAGTAGGCAAAAAGGAATAGTGATGTTCAGAGAGGTTAGGGGACTCAATACACTTCAAACCCAATTTGATCACATTAGTATCCTTGCCAGAGGATATACAGCTGGAGGGAAGGGACCCAGGATTCAGGGTCAGGTCTTCTGATTCCTAGTGCAGTCTATATTCTAGTTTATTATCACTGTATATTGCCACCCACTGTTTAATCATCCCTTAACATCAGGTCAAAATTATAAACTGAGGAATAAGGCAGTATCTTTCTCTTAAAATTAATGCAGAGAATCCTGCAGGGCAGTGGTTTTCAACCTTCCTAATGCTGTGGCCTTTTACTACAGTTCCTGTGGGTCATGACCCACAGGTTGAGAACTGCTGTTGTAGGGTCTACATAATTATTTATAAGTTGGAATGTTGTTTCATTTAAAAATCTCATCATTCTTTTTTCCTGAGACAGAATTTTCATCTTTTTTTTTTTTTTTGGTGGAGACAGAGTCTCACTTTGTTGTCCTTGGTAGAGTGCTGGGGCATCACACAGCTCACAGCAACCTCCAGCTCTTGGGCTTAGTCAATTCTCTTGCCTCAGCCTCCCGAGTAGCTGGGACTATAGGCACCCACCACAACGCCCAGCTATTTTTTGGTTGCAGTTTGGCCAGGGCCGGGTTTGAACCCACCACCCTCGGTATATGGGGCTGGCGCCTTACTGACTGAGCCACAGGCACCGCCCCCTGAGACAGAATTTTAAAGGTAGAAGGAACTGTAGAGATACAACTTAGTCACCCTAGTTTTTAGACGAAAAGATTGAGGCTCAGAAACTTGAGCCAGCCAGTCAATGGGAGGGTTGATATTTAACCCATTTTCTGAATTCCAGTCCAGCGCTTTCTCCTACCTGTCAGCAACATTCTTCACTGCTTCTCTCCTCTCTTACCTCCTCTACCATGTTTATACCATAAATGTTAGCATAGTCTTAAAAGTACCTGAGATTTCTCCAGTGTTCTTTTCTGGATTAGGGCCCTAGACAAAGAATCCAGGGCTCCCTGACCCCCTTGAGTTCTGAAGAACCTAGACAAGCCTGGACATTTGGATAAATTCCAGGTCAGTGGTAAAGTAATATTCCTGTTATGGATGTGCCTTGGATATTGCCTGGCAGCAAGGCTGTGAGTTGGTAGCACATGGAAGCACCAAGTGGAGCTGGCCAGAGCCCAGGCCTATATGGCCAGGGAGAGAAGACTGGCCCTGAGTGGGCGTTGCTCCTTTCTTGCCTCTGTTCCTTTCCTCTGGGCCCCACTCTAGGGAATCCTTGGCCCATTGCTATGGCTATACTGCAAGCCTGATTTTGGACGTGCTTCTTCAGAACTCAAGAGGGTCAAGGAGCCCTGGATTCTTTGGAACCAGACATTATGAGAGGAGAGAAGGGCATGAAGAGGCCTTGCCATTGTTATGAGCCCTCGTCATCTCCTTCAGATAGTGCAGCACTTAACGTTTTATGAAAGTTCATAATCAGAAAGGAAATAGCAGTTACCACAAGTACAATAGCTGAGACCATTCATGGAGCAGATGTGTGGGCTTTCTAACTTACCTAACTTAATTCTGTCAGAAATCTCTTCTTTTCTCAGGCGAGGAAACTGAAATTCAGTTCTCCTTTCTTGTGAAGTAAATGTCAAGATTTGGGCCAAAGCTCTAATGCTCCAATTTGTGTATTTCTGCAAAGGGTATATCGTGGCAGTGTTGAAATCTGTGGCAGTGGCATGACAGGTGCCCTAGCATACCCAGAGAGAAGGGCATGTGGAGGTGGACTTGGAGCAGGGCTGGGAATTGGGAGGTTTGGTCTGGGGCAGGAGGATGGGATTTAAAGAATGCCACTCTTCTTCAGAATGAATTATCCCCACCAAAGACATCTTATCTTTTCTGTGGGCTATCCTAGTGACAGTTTATGCAGGTGATGGAACTTCCTCCAGGGTCTGTGGGCTCATGATATCATAGTCATGGCCGTGTCTTCCAACACCATCTTTAGGGCTAGTTGCCTATTGGCTGTACTTTGTAGATTCTCCCAGGAGGATAATTCAAGTTCATGATGTTTTGAGGGTGTCTTTTCATATTACCAATTCACCCCTTGCCCAGGAATGTGCTCTTTTCCATCTCTTATTCTTCATGATCATGTCCCCAGTGTGATATGAGACAGCTCCCGGTATGCACATGTGCACACCCACACATGAGGCATTATAATACCTCTGATTATCAAGTATCCAAAGGGTTCAGCCAAAAGACCAGCATCTAAAGGCAAAATGACTGCTCTGGGTGGTGTGGGCCTCATAGCAATAGGAAAGCTTTTTGGCAATGTGTATTATTTGAGCAGTGGGGTGACCTGAAAGGGCACATTTATGTATAACTTTAGGCAAGGTTTTCTACCTGTAATTCCCAAATGAAATATAGATGGCACTGATCACTAACTTCACAAAGTCATACAGAGGACTACATGAGCAATGCACACAAGGCTGGCATGAATCAGGGTGTGCACACTGGGGACCTAAAAATTCAGTTCCCTTCTTTTCTCTTTCCTCTTCTTAGTTTTCTAACTCTGAAAAGAACAGTGATTTTAGAAGATTCCAACACATTCAGAAGGAAGCTTAGGTTGGCTAAGCAGGTAGAGCATAGACTTGCTGGTCACACTGGCCAGCCCCTTCCTGCCTACCTCAGGAGAACCAACCCCAGTGGGGAGTCCTCCAAGCAGACCTCAGGTTTCCGTGCAACTGCACTAAACTGTGAACTCAAGGACTTCCTTTCCACAGAGACTGCAGATGCCCTTTGGTAGAATGCCACCACCAGCTCTGTCCCTCAGCTCCCTGCAGCTGCTCCGCACCCACCCAGACCGTTGTGATATCAGAGGAGCTAAAACCAGTGGGGCTGTCCATGTCAAAGTAAGACATCCAAGGGAGTGCATCTCTAAAGCCATCAGCAAGTGGTACGTATGGAGGCCCTGAAAGCGCTTGGTGTGGAAAAGAATTATAGGCAAGGAAAAAAGAAAAGGCCTGCCCTTGACCCCTGAAGTAGATCTTCCCAATCAGACAATGCACAGGAACTGGTTTTGACATGGCGCCCCTCTCCCACTACACACTCATACTCAGCATCTGATCAGATCTGCTCCCTTAGCCTGTTCCTTTGAAGCAGGAGATACTGTAGCCTTTGGAGAAGATGGAGCATGGAAGGAGGCAGCAGTGGCTCTACTTACTGCAGGAAGGGTTTGGAGCAGCACTGAGAATCATTTCAGCATTTTAGGAAATGTGTATTGAGTGCCTGGATGTGCCAGAGTGTTTCTCTTATGATTTTATTTAATTCTAACAACTCTGTGAGACAGAGCATGTTGCCTTATGTTCTGAATTTTGAAGTTGAGATCTGGTTATGTGAAGGAAGTTGTCCAGGGTCACACTACCCACCAATACCACTGAGTGCTGGTGACTAAGCTCAACTCTAATCCTGTCCATTCCTTTCCCTGGGACCTCACAGATTTCACTAGGCGGGGTTCTTTGGAATGTCCAGGAAAGACAATTGCTGTAATTTTTATCAGCCATGTTTTTGATGCCAAATGTGCACAAGAGAGCTGTGGACCCCAAGAAGCCTGTTGTAATGACATCATCTGTGGTTCTCCCAGTGAAGATTTCTGCCTCCAGAACATCACCATGAACTTTTCTCCTTGTTACATGGGTGGAGTCCTTCTTTTGTGCTCAGAGTGATGGATTCATGCCAAATAAAGGAGTGTCCACTGAGAGCAAGAACAAATACATCTATTGCTCTTCACCTTTCCTCTCAGCTGGTGACCAGGATTCATGTTTCAGATGCTGGTGATGAAAGGCCAGTGACCAGAGAGCAAAAGTACTGGAAGAGGATAAGGAATCTGTCCACTGCCTCTTCCCTACCTGGTCCTCCTGCCATTCCTCAGAGATGGAGCCCACTGCTAGGCTGGGTATGGGAGCCTTGTGATGAAGCCTGGTCCAATGACACTCCTGATCTTCAAGCCTCTGTGACCCTCGAAAGGTGTGTGTGAAAGAACATGCATTTTTTTTTTTGCTTCTGTTCTCCCAGGCCCCACAGTTTCACTTTCCTTCTTGTATTCTGACTTCTTTGTTAGTCTTTGGTAGGTCTGTTAATAGCACAGACCTATGATGCTATAGCCCAATGGCAGGAAAATGCAGGAGAAATAAATCAAATGCACATGGAGATCAATTTTATTCATGTTCATTCAACAAAAAATTATTGAATACTTCCTATGTTCCAGAAACAAAGATGCCAAAGATAAAAGTGTGAACCAAACAACTTAACTATTCTCATGGAATTTTCATTTAGTGAGGGATATAAAATGATAAATAACCATATAAAATATGTTTTAATTTTGCCCTCCCCTCCCAGACAGACCCTGGGATAAGGATTTGGCTATTAAATTGTAAGGAGGTAACCTCTTGAAGCAGAGATGGAGTAGAGATATGAGTCAGAGAAAAGAGGAAAGTCAATAAAGGGTGCATGACTGAGTGGGCTACCCCTGTGGGCAACTGTGGTTGGGTCCCTCTGAGAACCCTCTGAAAGTCAGGCAGGCAGCTACTCAGAGTTTTCCTCTTGAAGGGTGAAAATCTGGGGTATCTACTAACAAACTTTCACCATATCTCGCTTCCTAGGGTGCTAACTTCTCAGTATTTCTGCAAAGTCTGACTTTAGACATGTTAAGTTTGAGATAACTTTTAGATATCCCAGTGATGATGTTGAGCCAAGAGTTAAATTATTTGTCTGCAGCTCAAGGTAGAGGTTAGTTCCAGAAGTACAAATTTAGGAATCATCAGTGTATGTGTTATGCAGTTCAAACCACAGGATTGAATGAGATTACCTAGAAAATGAATGTAGAAAAAAAGAGAAGAGATGTGAGGCGTAAGCCCTGCATTATAGTTGTCCTTGGTATCTGTGGGCGGTTGTTGCAGGACTTCCTGCACATAACAAAATTCAGATACTCAACTCTGTAATATAAAATGACATAGTATTTGCATATATCCTATACACAGCCTCCCATATGCTTTTAATCATCTGTAGATTCGTTTGTATTACCTAATAACATGTAAACTCTACATACAGTAAATATATTGTTTAGGAAACAGTGACAAAGAAAAAAGTTTGTACATGTTCAGTATATATGTGTTTTTTTTTTTTAAATATATTTTCAATCCATAGTTGGTTGAATCCATGGATGTGAAAGTATAAACATGGAAGGCAGACAGCATTTAAAACTGCAAAGGTCAGGAAGATTAGGAGAAACCAGACAATGGATCTGAGACCCAAGAGAAACAGTGCTGGGCCCAGGGCCAGGTGAAGAAGGTGTTTTGAAAGGAAGAAGAGATTGACTATGCTAAATGCACGGGTAAGGCTGTGCCAGTAGGAGGTGAATGATTGTGGTCTTGGTCTTCTAAGTGAACGATGAAAGAATGTGCTGGGTTCCATACTATTCATGAAATTGAGAGTACAAAGGTTTGACTTCAGAGCTAGGCTAAGATGAGAAAACACGTTAGGGCAAGGAGGTATTCTCTGAGAGACAATTATAGTGGGCTGTTCAGGTAGTTTAGAAATGAATAGAAGAATGAAATTTAAAACTTCAGAGGAAGATTTTGCTTTGGTGACTTATGTGGGGGCTACTGTCCCTACTAACTTGTATTCAGAAGATGTCTACCTTAACAAGGAGATTCAAATTTTGATGATTCAATCAAACAAAGCATAAATAAAAACTGTTCAAAATTTTAGAAATGAATACTTTTAAACTAAAAAAACTCTCCACTTAAAAAGGATAAATTTCACTGTATATAAACCTTAATTCAATAAATTTTACAAAAAGTACCAGTCAACACCTCTCAGTGGTAAGGCTTCGTTAAGCCTCCCTCCGCAGATGTGGCCAGGACACATGTAGTCTGAACTGTATATCACATGTAGTCAAAGCTCTGTTCTGAATGGATTTCCCTCATTATTAAGAAGAGTTCATCATAACAATGGCCTTAAAACAAAAGGCTGGTACCGGTCTGTGGTCTGTTAGAAACCTGCCCACATAGCAAGAGGTAAGCAGCAGGCCAGGGAATGAAGTTTCCTCTGTATTTACAACTGCTCCCCATTGCTCGCATCACCACCTGAACTCCCCCATCTGTCAGATCAGCAGCAGCATTAGATTCTCATAGGAGTGTGAACCCTACTGTAAGCCATACATGCGAGAGATCTAGGTTGTGCTCTTCTTATGAGAATGTAAAGCCTGATGATCTTGAATCACCTCAAAATGATTTCCCCCACTTCCCAACCCCGAGTTCTATGGAAAAATTGAAAGTTTCCATGAAACTGATCCCTGGTGCTAAGAAGGTTGGGGACTGGTGATATATACTGTTGTAGCCTAATCCAATAACATTCTGGTCAAAAATTCACAATGGTTTCCCTAATTCCCATAGCAAACTCTTTTGTTGTCCTTTCAAGACCCTTCAAAATCTGCCTAACTATCTCACATTATTTTCTCAATGTATATACCATTATTCTAAACCATTTTGCTCCATTGTGTGACAAACATGCCTCAGTCAGTCCAATTTACCAAATTTTCTGAATCTTCACCCAAAATACACCTCCTTTTTCCTTTTATCTTCTTATATTCTATTTTTCTCTGAGTTTATGGGAAAGAGCTTGGTTTTGGGTTTGATGTCTATCTTTGCCTCAGTTTCCTCAAATTTAAAAATAAGGTACTAATATCACCCTTAATGAGTGGCTGTAAACTGAGCCATAGCCTGGAATATGACATGTTATTGACCTTCCTCAATTTTATCCTAGAAGAACCTCTAGCCAGTTCAGAGCTTAGTAATTTAGTATCCTCCTTCTCAGTTCCATGCCTGTACTATTTGGTCTTATCCAGTAGATCTCCATAATAATTATTATCTGTGCAAATATTTTAACAGTTATATTTCATCTTATTCTACTTATGGCAGTTTCCTATTTGTAAAATTCATATGTTAGCTTGAATATAGCTATACTACCATATATAGTATGTTCATTAGTCTCTTTAGGAAAATCATATATTTGCTGAAAGCAGGGATCATGACATATGGATATTTTTGTCCTAGAACAGGATATTAATAAATCCATGAATAGTGGTTCTATAGATTTTCAATGACTGAGTAAATGAATATATTAGCAAACTTGCTTTCTATTCTCTTTGTTTTCATTCTGATACTCCAGCGATGGTTTAATATAAGTGTGGGTGGCCTAAAAGATTTCAAATGTAGATGTCTAGCATATATTAATACACACACACACAGGATGCCAAAAATGTTTACATATTTTAAGAAAGGAAAAAACTACATTAAAATGATAATACTCAGTATCTAATGATAATAAAGGTCAATATAAGCCACGTGGAGCACCTCTTATAATTGCATTAATCAAATATGATTTGAGTATTGCGAATTCTTTTTCAAATTTATTTTTAAATTTCTTTTGAGTATTGCAAATTCAATGTAGTTATTTTCCTTTCTTAAAATGTGTATACATTTTTTGGATAACCTTTGTATATATATTTATATAATGATATTATGTCACTAAATAAATTATATTATGGCTTATTACTGCTAGAGAGAAGCTTTTTTGCTTTGTTTTGTCTTGGTACATTTAAGGCATTAATTATGATAGCAACATGGTATAAGAAAACAGGGGCTTTGGGAAGAGACTCGGATTCAAATTCCAGAGAATAGAAAGCCTTTCACTAGCTGAGTGACTTTGGACAAATTGCTTAACTTCTCTGAGCCCAATATTTTCCTCAGTGAAAAGGAGACAAAAATTCACATGCCCTGGTTAGTGTAGACTGAGGAGGATGCCACGTGAAAGTATGTGACAATACCTGGCGAAGTATCTGGACGGTAATGGGCATAGAGTACATGCTTAAATGTGTTCTTCCTTCTGTTTTCTTTAAACTGCATCTACTGAAGAGCAAAGATCAAAAGAAGTCATCTGTATTGAAGCCCTTTGAAAACTACAGAGTTCTGGACACCTGTAAGGCATTACCATTGTTATGACTATAAGCAAGGAAGACAAACTAAGATAGGAACACTGTAGTATTTAGAGGGATGGGGGCATGAGGCTATCAGCCAAGTTGCAGATCATCTTTCTAAAGACTCCTAGATCAGACCCTGCAGTGATCCTGTGTAAGGTGTGATCTGTGGCTGACTGCCTGTAATCTTCCTCCAGAGACCCCTCAACCCCAGAAAAAAATTCCAGAGAATAACGTAATAAATTACGAATGTCATAGTCTTCCTGTTATTCCTCAATATATAAGACAATAAAACCCTTATTTTTTCCCCATTTGCTTATCCCGAATCTCTTCTTCTCCCATTTTCCCACTTGGCTTTGATTAGAATTGATGAGGAAAATGTTGGTAAATGTTAATTTTCCTCTTCAACCCTGGGGGATACTAGTCTACCCGAAAGGAGTTTAAAGACAATATTCTCATTGTGACCTTGTTATGCTTTCTGCTATTGTCCTCAACTTCTCCCTGTTCCAAATTGTTATAATTAAGAGAGTGCCCATTAAATGATTTCCTTTTGTCAGATGGATTATGTTTTATAATAGAGCCAAGTTCTCTACTCATTATGAATCCCGAGGCCAGTGCCAACAAAATGTCGGCAGCCTTTCCCCTGCAGCAGTGGAAGCAGCAGAGGAAGGTCACTTAATGACAATTTGGGAGGAAACCAGTGTAGCTTTCAGCCAATGGCCTCCTGTTCTTGAATGTCAATAAGATGTTCTTTTACAGTCCAGGTCCTCTGCTCTTTATGAAGTCGGGTTCAAAAAATGTGCTGGCATCAAAGTGTCTCAGAACAACAAACAGCCAACAAATCTCCCACTGAAGTGATGTTGATTGACCCACACAGACCTGAAAAATGTCCCACTCTGGGGATCCTGGAGGGTCACGACATCCGTCATCCTCATGCTGTGTTCTCATGCTGTGATTACACCTCTGGGTCACTGTGGCCAAGCTTCCCTAATGAAAAGGAAATGATCCCATCAATGGCCCAGATGTTTGGCAGTGGGTAGACTAAACATCTGGTTGATTGACTGAATGGTTTTCTTTCCAGCCAGATGTTTGATATCAACAAAGCACAGTGTGTGAGTAGAACCTTTAAAAGGGCATTCTCCAGAGGCCCCATCACTTCCAGTTTATAGGAAGTTCTTCCCTTATATGAACATAACTTTTTAGTCTAAGATGGGATACTGCTTACTTTGCTTACCATATAAATTTCTTTGCATTTTTATCAACTGTCCATCAACAACTTTACAACTGTATTTGATTCCCTTTTCTACAAAGACATCTTTGACTGGTGGAAGTTATAGCAGTGCAAAAAAATATGCACAAAATATTTAAATATACTTTCAGGCTTAAAATATTTTACAAATTATTCCTGCATTGAGTTTTCTATGCCATGCTACCCAGTTCATTCATTGAGTCTCTAAGTGACCTGGGCATCACCTCAACTCTCTAGGCTTCTATTTTCTGGTCTGAAAAGTGATAACTATAACTGAGACTTATAAGACTCCTTCGAGCTCTAACACCACAGACGGTGGTGGATGAGATCTAATCAGTCTCTTGATGCTGAGTTTAAATTGCTGCTTGAGAACAAAATTCTACGTAGGCAAGAAAAGACGTTGCACAATGAATTAGTGAGTCTGTTTATTTCCAAATGTTCCTAGGATGGCAATGTATCAAATTTGGTACTGCCATTTATATTCTAGGGTGAATTTGCTTGGAACTTTAATTTTTACCAAGAAACACAAGCAAATGAGGTTGGAGAATGGACATAAGGAAACACTCAAGAGTCTCAAGATGGGAAAGATGGTTCTTACCTACTTCCATAACAGGGGTTACATTGGTGAGCAGCAGTAAATATGGAGAAGTAAAGATAGGAAGAGAAAGTGGAAAGAGAAGGAAGTTCCCAGAGCTCTAACTTTACCAGTATCACAATATTGTCAAGAATAGCCCCCCCTTCTTCTTTCTCTCATAAATCTACCAGATCATAGCATCTCTGGGCCAGAAGAGTTAAGGACCATAAGAGATCTGGGCCCATTTAGCATCTCAGAGTAAGAAGGGCTAAAGACCAGAAGAGATCTGGACATTAATCAGGCATTAAAATAGCTTAAATCAGCTATTGCTTCATCTTCTGAAACTGAAGATGACTGTTTATATCTCTAAGCAGATGCAATGTATATTCTAAAAAGTCATATTTCTAAAACTAGAAGGTTTTAGAGAAAATAAATAAATGTGCAGGTACTGATTGGTTATGTTTTCCAGATGAAATTTCTGAACTTCCTAGTTTTTGTTAAGCATTTTGAAAGAATTTTTACATTTGTGAAATGCTCCACTAACCATTCAGAAACTGGCTAGTTATTATCAGCATTAGTTTATTCTTCAGCTGATAGAGCTATGAAAAAAATATAAACCGTATGTTTGTGGGTTTCCAAACATTAGATTGCAAAAACTTTAACCTCGATGGCACTAACTTATACTTAATAAGAATTGGACTGTGAGCATCAGCCATGTGTTCCTTATACAAAACAAGTTTGCTTTCTTGTCTATCTGTTGGAAGAGCTGGAGTGTTTTATTCAGTAGTGTGGATTGCTCTACTAAAATTGTTTACCTCTCTCCATCCATCTCTGATTCCTCTTCTCTTTTCCAGAAGGGGTCATGAAAGAGGGAATAACTAGAGTACAATTCCCAGTCCTTCATCCAAATACTTTTTTCTCTTGGAAATAATACCTTAGCAAAAGAATTAGATTTCAAAGAGAGCTTCCAAGAGTGCATTTCATGGAGGCAGCCCGTGATCGGGAAAAGACGGAGGGAGGATGTGGATACCATCTCCTGTACATGAGAGGTAAGTTCTCAGCTGTTTGGACTGCGTTTGGGGTAGTTCTGTCTGGAGACATGAGGCCAAAGTGACTTTCCAGAGGTCTCCTTGGTCCTCTGGTTCCACAGCAGTACCCAAGAACTGCTCTAACATATGTGGCATAAAAGTCCATATGGTTTCAATTTCCTTCACCACATTACTGTTTTCGCTTTGTTTGTTCACAGACCTGCCTTATTCAAAATTCCTGCTCTGCTGGGCTTCTTCTGCCACAGGGTTAGGGGTGGGGTGAGGTTAAAAAAAACACTGAAATGGAAGAGAGCTCAACCAGCTCATGCTGTATAATAAAATGCATGCCACTGTGGTCCTAATTTCATCAAGTAATACAAGTCAAAATCAGATGTTAATGAGAGAAGGCTTCCAATTAGATACAGTCTGACACTGGCCTGCTTCTCAGTCACCTTCAATTGTCAGCGATAAAAAAGGACAGTTCAATAAGATATGGATCATTCACTCTGAGTCTCCACAACTCATTTATGACAAACACAACTAACAGAGCATGGGGAACTGCAGAATTGTTTTTCATTATCCTGGCACATTGGCTTCTGAGTACAGCTGTAATGATCTTTGGTGGTTTTCCATAACGCATATTTTTAATGAATGGTCTAAGATGTGATGACAACCAGAATTTCTACTGAAAATCTCAGTAATCCTTCTGCTTTTGAAAGAACAAATGAGTCTTCAGAAGAAGAGAAGGAGAAAAAGGATTTAAAAAGAAAAAGCAATTTATTTTCATGAGCATCAGGGTTTTGTGGCATCTTGGCAATATATGAAGGAGGAAGAAGTTTGAAAACCTTGGAGGTAACCATGCAGCCAGATTACATTGTCTGACATAATGGGACAAAGCAGGGTTTGATGAAGGCTAGTGCTAGAGTCTACACAATTCTAATAGGGCCCAACCACTAGAATTTCTAGAAAGTAATGATATTTAAAGATAGGTATATGTTAATATTCTAGGTTTGGGTCCAGCCAGGATTCCTCAGAGGGTGGGGATATGGGGTCGGGAAACAAATCCCCAAGATCTGGAGATGCAAAGGCTAAGATGATCAGATCTCAGCCAATCAAGCAAGCTGGGATTCTTTTTAACACTTATTCATTTATTGAATGGCTAGATTAATGGAGTTTAATAAATGAAGTTTAATAAATGGGGTTCGTTATTCATTTAGTAAATATTTACTGAATAATCTATTCCAGATATGGTGCTTCATAGGTAACTGTGATGAGGATTATTAGACACTGTCCCTAGGCACCGAGAGGTAAGCAGGCAGCCTGAGCCCCAGTTCTAGGAAAGGCACACAGGAGCCTTTGAAGTTTAGTGCATGCAAGGGCTTCAGTTGACTATTTCTTCCCTTCACTTAGCAGTATGGGTATATCATCATTTCTCAAGGCTGTTGTTGTTATTACCACAATCATTGCATCAGTTACATCTTACTATCAAACCTCATGGGGACTGGGATGCAGGACAGGTCAACAACTGCCCTAGGAAATAGGACCCAGAAGGGCACACGTGTTGAAAGCAAGACAAGGTAGGCCCCTCTCAGACCGGCATTTCAGAAACTGGCAGGCATAGCAAACCTATAAATGTGGAACCCATTAATCTAGGGATGTGTGTGAAATACCAGCAACAAGGAGGCCAGGCTGGGTCCAACCTCTGCCTCAGAGAGGGGGCTCCTTCTATGCTCTTTGCTGAGATGCTCCTGTCTGACTCTTTGGGATCAGGCAGGTGGGTGAAAAGCGGCTGTACACATTTATTCCACCATGCAGCTGCTATGTTTAATTATCTCATTTATTTGTGAGGCAGTTTTATAGAGTCAATTCTGATTTGCTCCATTTGGAGGGTGCAAACTCATGTCTAGTGCCCTGCATTGAACAGAAGAGTTTCCATTACTCTTCCTACTCTCAGCTCCACAGCCTCAGTATTCAAAGTGAGTGAAAATCAAAACAACGTTGTGTGGTTGCAGGACTATGAAAGTGAGATGAAAAATACTTCTGCAAACTTGTGCTCCAGCCTCTGCATATCCATGGGACATAGATTCCAATGTCACTGGCTTATGAATTTTTGGTCACTCAGATTTTAACTGTCTCAAATGACAGACTCCACCTTAGACCTTGGAAGACAAATCTAGAAAATAAATCTCATTTTAACTATTTCCTTATGTTCAACTTTTACTTTTCCCTTTCTTGATTGGGATCCATTAATTCTAATGGTGTTGGCTTTCCCCTCTCCCTTGCTTTTAAAGGGATTTTTGTATCTTCTACAGCATTGTACCCTTCAAATATTTGTAGTCTTGTCTTTCTTCAGTCGTTAGCCAAGTCATGCATATTTTGCCCTTTTAGTTTTCCCGACTCTCTCCATAAATCAGTGCCCACATTGCTGATGTCATGTTTTCCCTCTGACTAGTTGATCTTTATCTTTCTGATTCAGAGTATTCAAAACTGCGTTCTTTTATTCCATTGTAACTGTCACTATTGTTGCAAATCGTAGTGAAAATCTTTCTTTCTCATCTAACACAAAAGGCAACTGTGGACTCTTCCCACCAAATTTTGTAACCAACTTGGACCCATTTAATCATCCTTTCTTTCAAGACCTTCTGGGACGCAATACAACAGCTTGGTGAAAAGATAGATGAGCGTGACTTTAAGTTCAAGTGCTTGCATTGCCACTAATCAGCCATATTCTCCTAGAGAAAGTCACTTCCTCTCTCTAAACCTCAGTTGCCTAGTATGTAAAAGAGGGAATTAGACTAAATGTTTTAAAGGAGTCATCAAGTTATGAAATTGTGTGATGGTCCTGAATTCATGAATTAAACAGTTTTGTAGAAATTACTTCCCCACTTTGACTTCTAATTTTCTCTCCTAAAATGGGAATTATAATTTCTTTCATGTTCATCTCACTGAGTAATTTTGCAGATCAAATGAAACTCTATATGCGCAAGTGCTTTTAGAATGGTAAAATGCTATGCAAACAGAAGAGTTTATTATTACTATTATTACAGTGATAATTATAAGTGTCCCTTCTGTTTCTACTACCCCAAACTCTCTGATAACTGGTTCTTGGGTTTTAGGCTGAAAAATCACTGCTTGGGTTACTAGTGGCTCTTCCCAGGCTCATGATGCATGTGGTAGCATTATATGATATTAAGCTCTTCCAAGCATAGAATAGTTTTGTGACTTCTTTATTTATTGATGATGGCAACTATGCTTTCATTTTCCTAGGCAATGTGTCTTGATTTTATGACCAAGTTTATTTCACTTCATCGGGATCACTGGTATTTTAAGTTATTGGTTCCTAGGGAAATATCTTGTATGTCTTTCCTAAATTAGAACTCAATATATCTTTGCCAGAGTCTGCCTTATTTAATGTGTTCTCACAGGTGTTTTTACCTTCTCCTAAAAAAAAAATCAGCTGTTCATTAATGTGTTATTTACTCCTTTCATATCACTAATTATTAAATGGTTAGGGGGAAAAATGAAAACTCTGAAGGTTAAAAGACCCAGGAATACTAGCCTAAATGAGAAAACATTAAGAAGTGCCTTTACAAACTCAAAAATCAGTGCATTAAGGTAGAAGAGGGCACCATAGAGTAGAAAAACAAAAGTAGGGTTAGAACTCAGATCTTTCAACTCCAAATCCCATAACCTTTCCTCTTTGCCATGTGCCCTTCTTAACTATGCTTCCACTTTGCCTAATTCTGTGCATTATTCTTAATTGTCTTTAGTAACTTTTAAACAGTTCACCATTCCAAGTAATCTTGCATATGAAAACTAAGCTTCCTGGGGTCACAAATTTTACCTTAAGAGGCGTAATGGAGGACTCTGGTGAGGCAGTAAGTCTGGAGAGGAGCTCTCTTTGGTAGGAGGTTTATACCAATCCCTTAAATCACATTCATAAGACAATTTTCATTACATTTACACATGCATATGGCTAGCCTTGAAAGAAGTACTTAGTAGGTGAGGGATTCCCCAAAGGTTACTATGCCTGACATTATTAATGACAAATCGTGCAACAGTACTGCAGATATTTACTGACACTGCTTTGGCTCTACTCTCACGTGTTTCTAATAAGACCCCAGGGTTAGAAAAAAAGAAAAATAAAATCGTTGTCCTACTAAAGGTCTAGTAGTTTGAAAAATATACTTACCATGAATTTCGAGTCTTAAAAAGTCCCATTCTTTCTTTCTGTTTCCCTACTTATTTACTGTGTTAACTTGGACAAGCCATGTCACTATTCTAAACTTCATTTCTTCCTGTAAAATGGAATGGTGATGCTTGTTTGTATCACAGCATTATAATTAAGATTAGATGAAATTATTATAAAATACTAAACTAAGGTAGTTACCATCATTGTTATTTGCACTTAGAAAGTTTTGAACAATTGAACAGCTTAGTGTGCTGCCAATTAAACAGGAAAAGAAACTAAAGTGAGATATGCCTGATAAGACATTGGATCATAAAGATAGGTGAATTTTGTTTGAACCTGGTTCAAGAGCTTATGAAGAAAGCTAGAGACTCAAAAGTCACTCTTTTCTAAAGGCCAGCAACAGTTTTAAGTTATTTGGTGCAGTGAAGCCTACCAAAGATAAGTCTACCAGGAAATATGAGTCAGGCTATGTTTCCGTACGAGGTCTCAGTGACTGTGTGAGTTCTTTAAATGGTAAGTGGTCATTGAGGTACTCTAGCTAGGCAAAGTAGCAGCTGAGTATTAGCACTGTAACTTGTTAAATTTTGTCCACATACTCTATATGCTGTCAGTATTCTCATAAGCTATTAAAGGAATAAGTAATTTTATAACAGTTTGTCTTTATTGATCACTTCATGTGCTTTAAGCTAATTGCTTTGCTACAATAAATTACTTATTCATGTGATTATCCTATGAGCCATTCTTTATCACAACCCCATGTTTCAAAAGAAAAAATGGAGGCACAGAAAGGTCAAGGAGCACCCTGAAGCCGCACACAGTAAGTTGTGGAGCCAGGATTTGTATCTAAGATAAACCAACTGTACAGCCCACCCTTACCTACTAAATGCTGATGGATCTGGGTCCCAGAACTTACACAATTGGAGGAGTCTCTTTAAAAAAGAGAACTCAAAAGAATGCAAAAATTATTAATACAAAAATACTAGGGCCCCTTCCAAGGCCTTGGAGACATAAGCTTTGTTAAATTCAGACTAAATCTACTCATTACATATGTCATTTTGATTGAGTTAAATTTTTGGAGAAATAAGAATGTTGTCATCATTTGCTTTATTGAACCACAAACTTTTCCCCATGTGGATAGCTATAATGGAGATTCCATGTCATAGTAGTTAATATCTGAGATTTCATGTCATAATTCAGAAAGTTACTGCTATCCAATTAGTGGTAGTTGCCAGAAATTACAGCTTGTTCCTAAGAGGAAGTAAATAACTTTTAAAGTGTATGTTTTGTAGGTCATGGAAAAATTAAGAAGGCAGAAACGTTAGAGTGTGACTTTGAGGTGAAAAATATGAAGCCTAAAGAGGAGTCAGGACAATGAACTGGAAAGACCCTGGATCTTGGAATCCATCCATCTGGATCATGGAATCATAGAGCCCAACTACTACTATCTGTGTGGCTTTGTGAAAGTTATTTGACCTCTCTAAACCTCAGGTTTTTTTATCTGTAAAATAGTAATGATAAATGCCCACTTTAAAGGAAGTAGGGATTAGATAAGATAATGAATGAGGAATTCCTATTATAATATATGGCAGATGGTAACAGGAGTAGAAATAGAAGTCTTAATAATTGTTCTTCTTAATATAATCAAATCAAATCATTAATATAATTTAATTTGTTATACAATTTGATTTCTGACCAAATATAATTTAATGTGTTACACAATTTGATTTCTGACCAAATAAATACCTTTTCAATCTTTTAAACTGTTTCTTTCTTGTGATGAATGCAGTGATGGAAATGACACAATCATGATTTTGGGAAATTCAGGCATTTCTAGGAGACAGGGGTAGTGAATGGGAACAAAATGTCCACTCTGGGTTCCCGGAGTGAATAGCTAAGCATTTTAAGAGGGGGCCTACACAACTTAATGAGGTGTTACCTTTAACTAGTAAGGCTGTTGGTAAAAATTTAGTCCCCACACAATCCCAGCACTTCTTGGGAACTGGAATTTATTGGCCCCAGAGGGAGAAACTTCTTCTGTGGGAAATTCTGTATTCAGGGCCCTGGACCTCCCTCTGTTTTTCTTTTATTCTCACTGTTAAACGCATGTGTCAGTAAAGCCTGGTTAGAAAGAAAATAATGTATTTCTTGTAAGTTTTGCTAGACTGGCCTTGCAAAGCTTTGGATGACTACCTACCATGCATCTGGCATTAAGCTGGGGACTTCAACAACATGTTTTGAGTTATTTTCATAGATGACATCTTTAAAAAAAGACTGAAATACATGATCTCTTGGTCATTTGTCTTAGTGACCCAAATGGATTATATTTTAATGATAGAACTTTGATATTTAACCTCCTTAAGTCTAACTTTATACTCCTCTTAAATGGAGAAATGATTCTTACTTCATAGGGGGCTGTTATCATTTAACTAAACATCATGGAGTCTGACACATACGAGGCTTCAATAATGACTAATTCCTATTTTTTATCATTAAGTTGTTCCTCCTCTAGAGCATTTTGGGGTTCATATTTGTCCTTCACAATATGAACTTAGTGATCAAGTAAGTTTGAGGTATATTAGTTTTTGCAAACATGCATGATGAGCCTACAAGAGGGAATTACAGCCTTGCTGAGCTTCCCAATCTTAATTGCTAGGAAAAATTTCTACACAACCATAGTAATGTTTTGCAAGACACAGATTGGGAAAGGCTGCATTTTATTCACAGCATTCTTTAAGAAGAAAGAATGGTCTCTGAACTCTCAGATCAGAGCTCTCACTCTTTATGAGGCTTCTGTGAAGTTAAGTAGTAATCCCAGCAGAGGAGGTGGCTTATCTAGAAATGATGGATGAGTAAGAAGTCTGTGTTTTATGATCACAGCTTCAGTGTGGGGAAATGGTATTGATTTTATAGAAATACATCTGTTTAGTGCCATTTCCTAAATAAAAAATTCCTCTCTCAGGAAAGATTCACTGAATAGCCAAATTGGGGCCTTTTTTTTCCAGTTACAGGGGTGTTACTGGGAAGAGGCTGCCCAGCTGGGACGGCATCTCCCAGCTGCTTGCTCCTGGGAGTGGCCGCATGGCCAGTTCTAATCTGTGGCATGGGAATGCAACTCATGTGTGCCGTTCTGGGCCAAAAGCAGCAGGTATGCTTTCTTTAAGTTTTCTTTCCCTTTTGATGGAATAGAGGAAGAAGGTGCTCTAGTGCCTGGTGGTGCTACAGGAGGAAAGCCAAAGTCTCTAAACCATCGCTCAGAGGACATACTTGTGCTAAGCAGTAAATCTGCACTGGATTCTTCCACAGTGAGAAAGAAAACTCTCTTGTGAGAAGACCTTGTTTTAGAACATATTTGTTACAGCAGCTAGTGATCCCTAACTAATACAATCTCATCCTCCTTTTTTTTCCCCCAGAAATGTTTTCTCCCTTAAAAAAATTCTATTAAGTGAAAGTAGTATTAAGTTCTGTGTGAGACAAGGGGTTGGGGAAAGGGGAAATAAAGAGGTTATGCCATAATCTCTTTCCTTGGAGAAGCTAATGGTGTAGTTGGAGATATAATGACCCTGTTTGGGACCATCACAGCAGGCAGGCCTCCCTGAGCTCACAAATCTTATTTCCTGCTTCTCAGGAGACATGATTACTGTGTCTGGCTGCACTGGGGACAAGGTAAGTGTGGAATAAGTAATGTGTGTGCCTGGATTCATATACAATCCCTGCAGCCCTTGCAGATCAGCCCCTCACCTGCTGCTGAAAAGTTTCAGAATAAATGGTGGCCTCAATGATGGCTTTTTGTTCTAGCTGAGTAATTATTAATTGTGAGTGAGAGAATTTCTTCTAAGAGTTTCAACTGGTAACTGTTCTCTCTACTTGTTGGGTTCATATTCATTCATTCGGCAAATCTCTGAGCATGCACACTGTGCTAGGTGCCTAGATGAACAAAATTCTAACATTTCCTTCATGGAGCTTACACAATGAGGGAGAGAGAGACGTGGCCGCAATCTCAGCCAATGTCATGAGGACTGTAATTAAGATGGGTTGAACTCCGATTTGTGTGCTCAGAGAAAGGAGTGACAAACTCAGCTAGAGGAAACTGGAGAGGACTCTCACCCAAGGTGTTGCTTAGGAGAGTCTTCAAGAAGAGGAATTTGCAGGAAAATGGGGAGGGGAGTAGGATGTTGGCAAAAACTAAGCAGCTAGGTGTGGACAATATTTAAAATATCCTCTTCATCAATAGCAGTGCCCATCTTAGAAAGGGCACAAAATAAATATTTATAGAATGCAAAAATAGCATACTAAGGAGGTCAGCATTTACCCAGTAAGGAGCTACATGTCATTAAAAAATTTTAAGTAGAGGATTCAGATTTAAAAAGGAAAGAAAAAAGCAGATCCAAGTTTCCAAAAAGCACACTATTTAATTATGAGACAGTCCTTTAGAAAACTATGGCTACAATATGGATTTTCATTATGGGTAATAGAGATGAGGAGATTATAATATTATAATATTGTGCCTTTAAAATCTTAACTATGACATTATTTGCTACTATCTTGTGATATTAGGAAAAAGAACAGGCCCTAAGGCGAGCATTGAGATCACAGAAAATAAGACTTGGTTGATGAGTTACTTACTGAGAACATATGTGAGCAGAAATTACGATGTTGAAAACTTTCCTGCATAAGCTGAAGGTTGTTTGTCCTATAGTATAATCAATCCTTATTATACTAGTATAAATAAAACCCTCAGAGAATCAGAGATACTGAGAAGGACTTGAAATTTTGTTTGCATTCTCATCCACTGATGACACTAAGAAAATAATGGCAATGAAATCATTTGGAGATTGCAGGGAGAATGGAAAACTTACTGCGATTAAAAAAAAAAAGGCATCATTTTGAATTGGAAAGTAACCATGTATGCATATAGGCTACTGCATTTTGCAAGCAAGGAATTGAAAAACTCCAAAATATCACTTTCTTTTCAGAGCTCTGTTGAACCCAATCTTTAATAGTACAGAAGATGGTTGCTGTTTCTAAATGGCACCATCATCCACAATTTATTCTGGGAAAAAACATAGGGTCATTAGAAATCGTGAACCTTGTTTCTTACTAGGAAAACCTAGGGATAGAGATTTAATACAATTGGGTCATGAAAAATATCCTGTGTTGGGCGGCGCCTGTGGCTCATCGAGTAGGGCGCCGGACCCATATGCCGAAGGTGGCGGGTTCAGGCCCCGCCTCGGCAGATAGCCGGGCGTTGTGGCGAGTGCCTGCCAGTCACAGCCACTCGGTAGACGGATGCAAGAGAATCGCTGAAGCCCAGGAGTTGGAGGTTGCTGTGAGCTATGATGACAGAAAAGTAAAGAAGGAAAGAAAGGAAGATATAGGAAGAAAGAAAATGTATGTGCACAATTATCTCTGTATGCAAACGACAGGATCACACATGTAGAAAACTACACCCAGAAAAAAAAATAAAAACTTTTAGAATTAATAAATGAATTTGGTAAAGTTACAGGATACAAAATCAACACACAAAATCAGTGGTATTGGGCAGCGCCTGTGGCTCATCGAGTACGGTGCTGGCCCCAGATACCGAAGGTGGCGGTTGAAACAGGGCCTCGAAGGAGTTGGAGGTTGCTGTGAGCTGTGTGACGCCACGACACTCTACCCAGGGGGAGACTTGAACTCACACCCTCGGTTTCACTCTGCAGCAGGACATAGTTACCCTGCGCTAACCTTTATGCCACTGGAGCACAGGCTCCGCCCTTCCTCAAAAGACTCTTTCAGTTGGTCATAAACACGTGATCTCACCGGACAGTTCCACCTGCTGTTGCATATGCAAATTGAAAAGAAAATAGCCGGCCATTGAGGTGGGCGCCTGTAGTCCCCACTACACGGGAGGCTGAGGCAAGAGAATCGCGTAAGCCCAGGAGTTGGAGGTTGCTGTGAGGGGTATGACGCCATGGCAATCTATTGAGGGCAATAAAGTGAGGCTCTGTCTCTATAATAATAATAATAAT
>CAUYON010057895.1:0-21866 GCA_963573935.1 Arctocebus calabarensis
TGCGGCGGGCTCCTGTAGTCCTAGCTACTTGGGAGGCGGAGGCAAGAGACTCACTTGAGCCCAGGAATTGGAGGTTGCTGTGAGCTGTGATGCCACGGCACTCTATCCAGGGTGACAGCTTGAGGCTCTGTCTCAAAAAAAAAAAAAACTTGGATCCTTATTTTATACCATCTATCAAAATTAACTCAAAGTGTATTATAGATCTAAGCGTTAAAGAGCTAAATCTATAAAAACTACTAGAAGGACACATAGGGGAGCAATTTGTGGCATTGGATTTGACAATGATTTCTCAGATATGACACCAAAAGTATAGGCAAGAACAGAAACATGGATTGTACATGTGCCTCATCAAAATTTAAAAATGTGCACATCAAAGCAGAGTAAAAAGGCAGCTTATAAAATTTAGAAAATATTTGTAAATCATATGTATAGTGAGGGATTACTATCTAGAGTATATAGGAAAACTCTGGTGTGGCGTCTGTAGCTCAGTGATTATGGTGCTGACCACATACACCAGGGTTGTTGGGTTCGAACCCTGCCCAGGCCTGAAGAACAACAATGACAACTATAACCAAAAAATAGCCCCGTGTTGTGGCAGCGCCTATAGTCCCAGCTACTTGGCAGGCTGAGGCAAGAGAATCATTTAAGCCCAAGAGTTTGAGGTTACTGTGAGCTATGACGCTACAGCACCCTACTGAGGGCGTAGTAAGACTGTCTGAAGAAAAAAACCAGAAAACTCCTACAACTCAACCACACAAAAGACAACCCAATTAAAAACAGGCCAAGGCATTCAATATACATTTTTCCAAAGAAAATCTACAAAAGGGTAGTAGGCACAAGAAAAGATGCTCAATATCACTAATTCTTAGGGAAATGCAAATCAAAACCACAATCAATGAGATACTGCTTGACACTCATTAACATGGCTATCATCGAACAGAGGGAGGAGAGAGGGGAAAAATAAGGAATAGCAGGTTAACAGTTGCCAGCAAGCATATGGAGAAATTGGAATACTGTGTTTTGCTGGTGGAAATGTAAAATGGTACAGATGCCATTGGAAACCATATGGCAAGTTCAAAAAAATGAAACATATTCAACATAGAATTACTGTATGATACAGCAATTTCATTTTTAGATATATACCCAAAAGAATTGAAAGCAGGGAATTGAACTGATATTTACACACTCCAGAGCAATATTCACAACAGCCAAAAGGTGGAAACCACCAAAATGTCCATTGGCAGATGAATGAATAAAGAAAGTGGCATAGATACATAATGGAATATTATTCAGTCTTAAGAAGGAACAAACTTCTGGTACACTCTATTACACGGAAATATTACACTAAGTGAAATAAAACAAAAGGACGCATATTATATGATTCCACTAGTATGTGTATCTAGAGTGGTCAAATTCATAGAGCCAGAAAGTAGATCAGATGTTATTTGGGGTGGAAGGTAGAGACTTAGTGTTTAATGGGGACAGACTTTCACTTTGGGATGGTGAAAAATTATGGAAATGGATTATGATATTTGCACAACAGTACAAATATACTAATGCCACTGAATTTTATGCTTTAAAATGGTTAAAAGGGCACATCTGATGTTACGTGTATTTTATCACAATTAAAAACAAATGAAGAGAGCAAGCCCTTCCAAAGTCTGAGCAAGAGCATTTCAGTTAGTGAGAACAGCCTGAAGGCAGACAATGCCTGTTGTATCTGGAGAATGGCTGGAACAGTTATTGCAGAGCTCAGGTACACCTCTGTGGTCGTGGTCAACCCATCATCATTGTGGTTGTTCAATTCTCTTTGTTGATTTCACATAGTCACTTACTTGTTCTGTCAGCACGGTGGTGTCCTTGAATGAATGAAGCCGTCCATGTTAAACAAGAGGTCCTAAGTTGAGAGGCTGCATTGGATTCAAACCTATCTATGGAGGACAGCTTGGGGAGCAAGAGGCTTGTCAGGTGGTACCTATGAGTCCATGGTCTCTGTAACTTAGTTTTGAGCTATTTGGAAGAAGAGTATCTTGAGCTATTCCAACATGACATCCTGGGAATCAGGAGGCCAGAAATCATCTGGGAACCGGGAACCCAGAAGTCATCAGCCAGACCTGGAGCAGCAAGGGAAGCCAGCTGGGCCTGCTGTGTGAAGAACACCTGACCCATTAGAAGTGGAGAGGATTAGACTGTGGGAGGGAAATTCTAAGAATTTTGATGTTCAGTGCTTAGGCTCATGAACTTCACCTGTTTTTTTTTTCTTTTTGAGGCAGAGTCTCATTTTGTCGCCCTTGATAGACTGCCATGGCATCATCAGAGCTCACAGCAACCTCAAACTCTTGGGCTTAAGTGATCCTCTTGCCTCAGTTTTTCCTTTTAGTAGAGCTCGGGTCTCACTCTTGCTCAGGCTGGTCTCAAACTCCTGACCTCAGGCAATCCACCCGCCTTGGCCTCCCAGACTGCTAGGATTACAGGTATGAACCACCCTGCCTGGCCCCTAACTTCAACTATTTGAAAGGCATTGGAGACAACCAACTTCCACTTTGGTTTCCAGGGCCTTGACTTTCTGTTGAACCCTTAGGTCTAACCTGACTATGGTTTAGACTAGGGACTTGGACCTTTTCTGTAAAAGGCCAGAGAATAACTATCTTGGGCCTTGCAGCCCATAATGTCTCTGTTGCAAATATTCATCTCCACTCTTGTAGGATGAAAGCAGATAGAAAATATGTAAACAAATGAGAATAGCTACATTCAACAAAACTTTACAAAATAGGGGACAGGCCCAGTTTTGGTCCATGGATCATAGTTTACTGACACTGGTTTAGGTTTTCCATACCCGGAGCCCTCTATTTGCCACTGAAGCCAAAAGTGAGAAAAATGCTTTCTGAACCTCACTTGTGTTGATTTCTACCCCCTCATGGTGCTCTAGCAACCTTGATGAACAAGATGGAGCTGTGCCAGCAACCAGTTTATTGTCCATTGGCTCTATATTCACCCTTCATTGCTTGCTCTGCAAAAATGGAGAGGGCTCATTAAAGTATTTCTTTTTCTTTGCCAGCTGGCACAATGTTAATTCGTGGACTCTGGAGAGTCTTTATGGAAAGAAGGTGTATGTTTTCCTCCTCATTCTGGTGTGCTCTTTCATTGGCCTCTGCAGAATGCCTGGGTTCCTCAATACCCACTCCTGCAGAGCAGATGTTTTTTTTAGCATCAAGGTTCTACAGCTCGTGTAGCTGTTCCAGAGCCTGATTTCTGCAGTGACAGTAACCAGCAACACCCAGTGGCCAGTTGTTTCCATTTTAGTTGACTTTGTAACAAAGTCACTCTGTTGAGATACCTTTCTTTATCACACTAGAAGGTAGGTTCCAGAAAATTATTTTTATTTTTTTACTTATTTTTTGAGACAGAGTCTCACTATGTTGCCCTGGGTAGAGTGCTGTAGCGTCACAGCTCACAGCAACCTCAAACTTTTGGGCTTAAGTGATTCTCTTTCTTCAGCCTCCCAAGTAGATGGGACTACAGGAGCCCGCCACAACCCCCGGCTATTTTCTTTGTTGCAGTTGTCATTGTTATTTGGCAGGCCTGGGCTGGATTTGAACCTCCAGCGCTGATGTATGTGGCTGGCACCCTAGCCACTGAGCTACAGGGGCTGAGCCAGGTTCTAGAACACTTTGAAGGGATGATTTCTGACAACTACCATTAGTGTGGCATCATAGCAACTTCTCTACCATCCAATCACTGAGAAACAGTCCTCTCCAGCAAGGTCTGGATCTCAGCCCTGATGTTCTATCTCAGCCTTAGGGGTGGTGGCTGTACACTATATCTGCTGATCTTCTATTCTGTTTATTATTTATTTATTTATTTATTTTGAGACAGAGTCTCACTATGTTGCCCTCGGTAGAGTGCTGTGGCGTCACAGCTGACTGCAACCTCAACCTCTTGGGCTTAAGCTTAAGCAATTCTTTTGCCTCAGCCTCCCAAGTAGCTGGGACTACAGGTGCCCACCACGACACCTGGATATTTTTTATTGCAGTTGTCATTATTGTTTAGCTGGCCCGGGCTGGGTTCAAACCTACCAGCCTTGGTATATGTGGCTGGCACCGTAACCACTGTGCTACGGGCTCCAAGCTTTGTTTATTTATTTATTATTTTTTTTTGTAGGGACAGAGTCTCACTTTATTGCCCTCGGTAGAGTGCCGTGGCATCGCACAGCTCACAGCAACATCCAGCTCCTGGGCTTAGGTGATTCTCTTGCCTCAACCTCCCAAGTAGCTGGGACTACAGGCACACGCCACAACACCTGTCTATTTTTTTTGTTTTGCAGTTTGGCTGAGGCCAGGTTTGAACCTGCCACCTTCGGTATATGGGGCCGGCACCCTACTCCCTGAGCCACAGGTGCTGCCCAGCTTTGTTTATATTTTGAGATAGATTAATTGCTCTGTCAATAAGGCTAGAGAGCTATGATCTCAGTCTACATTGGAGCAACCTCTGACTCTGGGCTCAAGCAATTCTCCTGCTTCAGCCTCCTGAGTAGCTGGGACTATAGGTGTGGCATGCACCGCCATGCCCAGATAACTATTCTATTTTTAGTAGAGATGGGGTCTTGTTCTTGCTCAGGCTGGTCAGCCTGAGCTCCTGACCTCAAGCAATCTTCCTGACTCAGCCTCCAGGAGTGCTAGGATTACAGGCTTGAGCCACCATACCAGGCCTGATCCTATATTCTTTAGAGTTCTCATCAGCTGTTATTAGACAATCTCTCAGTGATCTTATCCCTTGTTATAGTTAATAATTTTTATATATTAAAATGTAGCTGCTAAAATCACTGAGTGGTTTTCATCTCCTCTTTGGACTCTGATGCAGCATCCATGCCCAATGCAACAGGGAAGAAAGGTGCCCAGCCACTAACCATCACACAGTGTGCAGTGTAAACCAGCAGAGGGACAGGGTGCTGCTGAGGGGGCAGTGGGTAGGGAGGTGTGGGGTGGGTGTCTGTAAGGGCTGATGAGAAAATTAAGCTTGAAAGGATGAGCAGAGAGCAGGAGCTCTACAAGTTCATCAGCATCTCCTCTTGTCTATTTCACCACAGACACTCAATCTCTTGAGTCCTGTCAATTCTATCTTCCAAGTCTGGCCCATGATGCCCCCCTCTGTCACTCCCAAGGCCAGGCCACTATCATCTCTGGCTGACTGATTGTGAGGGCCTCTAATCATCTTCTCACTGCCAGGATTGCTCACGTCAGCCTGTTTGCCCCACTGGAACCAGAGGGATTCTTTTAAAATGCAAATTTGAAGGCCAGGGGTGGTGACTCACACCTGTAATCTCAGCCCTCTGGGAGGCTGAGGAGGGTGGATCACTTGAGTTTAGGAGTTCCAGATCAGCCTGAGCAAGAGCGAGATCCCCATCTCTAAAAATAGCTGGACATTGCAGTGGGCACCTGTAGTGCCAGCTACTTGGGAAGTTGAAGCAAGAGGCTCACTGGAGCCCAAGTGTTTGAGGTAGCTGTGATGATGCCACAGCAATCTATCAAGGGCATCAAAGCGAGACTCTGTCTCAAAAAAAAAAGGCAAATTGGGTCAAAATGGTCTTTGATTAAAACCTGTTGGTGGTTACCCATTGCCCTTAGGATGAAGTGCAAACTGTATTTGGTCACAGGTCTTGGTTAGAGCTGGCCTCTGCTCACCTTCCCAGTTTTATCTCTACTACCCTTCCCCACATCCCTACCCTCTGGCCACAGGGAATGTCAGTTTCCTTAGGAACCTTTACTTTTCTCTCTTCGGGAAATCTTCCCCCTACCTCGGACCCCTGCCTTTCACCCTTATCTTTGCTTCTGTCCTCATCCTTAGCCTCAGCTAAGATGTCTAGTCCTCTGAGAAGACTTCCAAGCCCTGCTCTCTGATACCCAGCAAAGAGCCCTGTGGGTGTGTCTCAGCCCCACCCTGAACTTCCTCTCACAGTGCTTATCCAATTCTGGTCATTGTTGGTTTTTATGTGTCCCTGCTACATTATAGGCTCCATGGGGGCAGAAACCCTTATACCTTGTTCACCAGTTTCCTCGGCACCTATTATAGTGCCTTGTATAGAGTAGGTGCTCAATAAATATTTGTTGGGGGAGGGAAGGGTGAACGAGCAAAGGCAGCAGGAGAGTATTGTGCAAGTGTGTTGTGCAAGTAGAGCATGGGGGCTCGGCAGGAGTGGTTGGACTCGAAGGGCAGGTCGCTAGAGACCAGGTTGGGAAGGGCCTTGTCGCTCATGCTAAGCAGTTTGTACTGTAGACTGTAGACCAAACATCCCATGTCGGCTGCTGTCGGAAGACCCAACTGGGCTTCCTGTTCATGCATTTGATTTGACCAGAACAGTGTTTAAGATGGTTTGCCGCGATTCCCACCAGTGCCCCCCATTCCTCTGGCCTCCTCAGTCTGCCCATCTGACCTGCTGAGATCTGTTTGCTGACCCCGCAGATGAATGAGTAGGAGCCGATATAAAGAGGGGGATACTTTAAGGAGGAAGATTTTTTTTCTTTTGAGACAGAGTCTCACTTTTTTGCCCCCCGTACAATTTTGTGGCATCATAGCTCACAGCAACCTCAAACTCTTGGGCTCACCCGATCCTCTTGCCTCAGCCTCTCTGGTAGATAGGACTGCAGGTGCCTGCTACGATGCCCGTCTATTTTTATTTATTTTTTATTTTTTTCTCTTCTCTCTTTTTTTTTGAGACAGAGCCTCAAGCTGTCACCCTGGATAGAGTGCCATGGCGTCACAGCTCACAGCAACCTCCAATTCCTGGACTCAAGCGAGTCTCCTGCCTCAGCCTCCCAAGTAGCTGGGACTACAGGCGCCTGCCACAATGCCTGGCCATTTTTTGGTTGCAGCTGTCATTGTTGCTTGGCTGGCCCAGGCTGGATTCGAACCCGCCAGCTCAGATGTACGTGGCTGGCGCCTTAGCATGTGGAGCCACAGGCACCGAGCCGGAAGTGATTATTTTTAACAGAACTCTCTAGTTTTTAAGTCAGGTGGTCCATTTATTAACTTACAAAGGAGGCATTACTCCCCTGGTAACTTCAAAATTCAGGTTCATTCCCTAAAGAATCTTTTCCTAATATAGTTTCTTGGAAAACTAAACAAAAGATCAGGAAAAGATCTTGAACAAGTAAGACGACCCATCCTCATCCCATGCAAGAACATACCTCATCAATGACCAGAAGACCATTTTCATCAATCAAGGCTGCATAGACAAGGGCAAGTTGTTTTTTTTATTTTTATTTTATTTTATTTTATTTTTTTGTTTGTTTTGCAGTTCAACCGAGGCCGGGCTTGAACCCGCCACCTTCGGTATATGGGGCCGGCGCCCTACTTGCTGAGCCACAGGAGCCGCCCAGGTTGTTTTTTTTTAATTAAAAAATTTTTATTGGCTGACTGCAGTGGCTCATGCCTGAGATCCTAGCACTCTGGGAGGCTGAGCCAGGTGGATCACTTGGGTTCAGGAGTTTGAGACCAGCCTGAGCAAGAGCATAGACCCTGTCTCTAAAAACAGTTGGGATTTGTGGCAAGTGCCTGTAGTCCCAGCTACTCAGGAGGCTGAGGCAAGAGGATCGCTTGAGCCTAAGCATTTGTGGTTTCTATGAGCTGTGATGCCATAGCACTCTATCAAAGGTGACAGAGTGAGACTTTACCTCAAAAAAAGGCTTTTTTTTGCAATAAACATTTTGGTACAAAAAAATAAAGTTTGTTTTTTTTTTTTTTTTTTGAGGGGGGATCACTATGTTGCCCAGGCTGGAGGGCATGGATATTCATAAACACAATCACAGCACACTGCAACCTCTAACTTGTGGCCTTGAGAAATCATCCTTCCTGATTTTCCCAAGTAGATGGAATGAGCTTTTTAGTTTTATTTTTTTGAGATGGAGTCTCAAGCTGTCATCCTGGGTAGAGTGCTGTGGCATCATAGCTCACAGCAACTACCAACTCTTGGGCTCAAGCGATCCTCTTGCCTCAGTTTTTCTATTTGTAGTAGAGATGGAGTCTTGCTTTTTGATCAGGCTGGTCTCAAACCTGTGAACTCAAGCAATCTACCCACGTTGGCCTCCCAGAGTGCTAGGATTACAGGCGGGAGCTACCACGCCCAGCCGGAATGAGCTTTTAATGATGGTATTACCCTTTTTCAAAACTCCACTGAGGCTGAAGATTTCCTTAAGAACAAGTACTAGCCTATGGTTTCAGTGCATTTCTTATATTTGTGGTTCTTGCCAAGTGAAAGTTACATGATATCCTGTCAAGCTGATAAACCAAAGTTTCCTAGTAACTGGAAGAGAGAAAAGTGATGTTTCACTTAGCACCCACAGCCCTGAAACACAGGCCTCAGCACACCTGTGCCCCAGACACCATCCTTCATTTGTGGAAGTAGTAAATATTCACCAAAACTTTTTCTGTTCCAAATTCTAGCATACATTGGATTTGACAATTATTTTTATAAAGATTTTCATATTCTATTACACTAACCATATCTTCAAGTGAACAGAACATTTCCACTAAGATAAAAAGGAGAACTTTCCAAACGGGCTTTCAAAAATTTCCTGTGTAGGCGCCTGTAGCTCAGCAGCTAGGATGCCAGCCACATACACTAGAGCTGGCAAGTTTGAATCCAGCCCGGGCCTGCCAAACAACAGTGACAACTACAACCAAAAACAAATAGCCAGGTGTTGTGGCGGGTGCTTGTAGTCCCAGCTACTTGGGAGGTTGAGGCAAAAGAATCTCTTAAACCCAAGAGTTTGAGGTTGCTGTGAGCTGTGACACCATGGCACTGTACCGAGAGTGACAAAATGAGATGCTGTCTCAAAATAAATAAATAAATAAATAAATAAATAAATAAATAAATAAATAAATTTCCTGGGTAGGAGGTCTGATAATCAGGAATGAACAAAGCTCACTTGAATTTCTTAATTTCACTTTGTATTATCTGCTTATTCTGTTGTCATTTTGGGGGGTATTTATAACTTAAAAAACAATAATAGATCTATTTTGTAGAGCACTTTTGGGTTTATAGAACTATTATCAGAAAGTACAGAGTTGCAACAGACCACTTCTCCCTACTGTTTCCCAATAATCTACATCTTATATTAGTGTGGTACTTTTGTTACAAATGATGAGCCAGACTTCCTTCCTTCCTTCCTTCCTTCCTTCCTTCCTTCCTTCCTTCCTTCCTTCCTTCCTTCCTTCTTCCTTCTTCCTTCTTCCTTCCTTCTTTCCTTCCTTCCTTCTCACTCTGTTGCCCAGGCTAGAGTGGCGTGCATCAGCCTAGCTCACAGCAACCTCAAACTATTGGGCTCAAGTGATCCTCCTGCCTCAGTTTCCCAAGTAGCTGGGACTACAAGTACCCACAACAAGGCCTGGCTAACTGTTCTATTTTTTAGTAGAAACCAGGTCTCACTCTTACTCAGTCTGGTCTCCAACTCCTGAGCTCAAGTGATCCTACCACCTTGGCTTCCCAGAGTGCTGGAATGACAGGTGTGAAAATTTAGACATGCTGAAGGACTTAGGTAAGTGTCTTCAAAGTGTGATCAAAGGAGATCCACAAGGTGAAACCATTTTAATGATAATACTATGCATTACCTGCCTCTTTCAGTCTCATTCTCATACTAGTGTTAGATGGAATTTTCCAGAGGCTACATGAACTTTGACATCACAACAGGTTGAATTCTGATACGAGAACCCACTTGTCTTTTATTAAGCCAGACATTAAAGAGATAAGCAAGAAATGTAAAACAAGTCACTATTTTGTTTCTGAAAATATAGTTTTTTGTTTTTGAGATATAGTCTCACTCTGTCACCCTGGGTTGAGTGCTGTGGCATCATAACTCACAGCAACCTCAAACTCTTAGGCTCAAGTGATCCTCTTGCTTCAGCCTCAGCCTCCCCAGTAGCTGGGTAAGTGCATTGCTTCAGTTTGAACCACTAACTCAGCCCATCCTTCTGCTGTTCTGGTATTTACCCAATATTCAATAAGTTAATTCAGATACAGCTTTTTTCATTTACATTTAAGACTTGTTTCCAGTCACCTTATTTGGATTCAGGTGTTTCTCAAGCCTCCCTTAAATTTCCAAAAAGTCTCCAAGGCTAGATTGTTTTCATAGATACTCTTCATTAAGTATTATAGTTTGCTGGCATAATTTTTAATTTAATTTTTTTATTTTTTTGTCAGAGTCTCATTATGTCACTCAGTAGAGAGCTGTGATGTCATAGCTCACAACAACCTCAAACTCCTGGGCTCAAGCCATTCTCTTGCCTCACCCTCCCTAGTAGCTGGGACTACAGGCATCTGCCACAATGCCCAACTATTTTTTTTGGGTTAGCAGGCCTGGGCTGGGTTCAAGCCCACCAGCTCTGGTGCATGTGGCTGGTGCTCTAACCACTGTGCTACAGGCACTAAGCCAGCTGGCATAATTTTTAAAAAGCAATTTTAATCTTCATGCTGTGAGTGCCCCAAATGAGTTAGTGATAAACTCAATATATTTCTAACACGTCTTTCCTAGGTTCTGAAGATTTTGTTTTTGAATTTTTTGCTTTCAATTTTCTTAGTTTGAAGTTTTTGTTTTTAATTAATTAATTGATTAATCGATTAATTAATTTATTTTTGAGACAGAGCCTCAAGCTGTCACCCTGGATAGAGTGCTATGGCATCACGGCTCACAGCAACCTCCAATTCCTGGGCTCAAGCGAGTCTCCTGCCACCGCCTCCCAAGTAGCTGGGACGACAGGTGCCCACCACAATTCCTGGCCAGTTTTTGGTTGCAGCTGTCATTGCTGTTTGGCGGGCCGGGGCTGGATTCGAACCCACCAGCTCAGGTGTACGTGGTTGGTGTATGTGGCTGGCGCCTTAGCCTGTTGAGCCACAGGCGCCAAGCCTATTTATTTATTTTTTATTGAGACAGAGTCTCACTTTGTGGCCCTTCGTAGAGTGCTGTGGCATCATAGCTGACAGCAACCTCCAACTCTTGGGCTGAAGCAATTCTCTTACCTCAGCCTTCCAAGTAGCTGGGACTACAGGCACTCGCCACAATGCCCGGCTTTTTTTTTTTGTAGAGACGGGGTCTCACTCTGGCTCAGGCTGGTCAGGAACCTGTGAGCTCAGGGCAATCCACTCGCCTTGGCCTCCCAGAGTGCTAGGATTACAGGCAAGAGCCGCACGCCTGGCCAAGATTTTGTTAATAATAATTTTGGGGCTCGGCGCCTGTGGCTCAACAGGCTAAGGCGCCAGCCATGTACACCTGAGCTGGTGGGTTCAAATCCAGCCCGGGCCTGCCAAACAACAATGATGGCTGCAACCAAAAAATGGCCGGGCATTGTGGCGGGCGCCTGTAGTCCCAGCTACTTGGGAGGCAGAGGCAGGAGACTTGCTTGAGCCCAGGAATTGGAGATTGCTGTGAGCTGTGATGCCACGGTACTCTATCCAGGGTGACAGCTTGAGGCTCTGTCTCAAAAAAAAAAAAATAATAATAATAATTTTGGAAGATACCATGTGACACTATTTTTTTCATTGTTGTTGTTGATATTGTTTGCTTGCTTTGTACCCAGGTTACAGCACAGAGGTGCAATCATAGTTCACTGCAGCCTTGAATTCCTTGGCTCACATGATCTGCCTGCCTCAGCCTCTGGAGTAGCTGGGATGACAGGTGCAAGCCATTGTGCCCAGCTTCCATGTGAGTTTTAAAATTTGGTTTTGAGTTTAGATGAATGATGAGTAATTTTTATTTTTTGAGACAGTTTCAATCCATTGCCCTTGGTAGAGTGCTTGACGTCAGAGCTCACAGCAACCTCAGGCTCTTGGGCTCAAGCCATCCTCTTGCCTCAGCCTCCTGTGTAGCTGGGATTACAGGTACCCACCACAATACCCAGCTTTTTTTTTTTTTCTTTTTTTATTAGAGTCAGAGTCTCATTATGTCACCCTCGGTAGAGTGCTGTAGTGTCACAGCTCACAGCAACCTCTAGCTCCTGGGCTTAGGCAATTCTCTTGCCTCAACCCCCCGAGTAGCTGGGACTACAGGTGCTCACCACAATTCCCAGCTATTTTTTTTTTAATTGTTGTTGCAGTTTGGCTGGGGCAGGGGCTGGGTTTGAACCCACCACCCTTGGTATATGGGGCCTGCACCCTACCCACTGAGCAAGAGACAGGGGTCTTGCTCTTGCTGAAGCTGGCCTCAAACTCCTGAGCTCAATCAGTCCACCTGCCTTAGCCTCCCAAAGTGCTGAGATTACAGGCGTGAGCCAGCTCACCTGGCCTCAAGATAAGTAATTTTATAAAAAGTTACTTAGCTTAAAGAGTTGAGGCAGTGAAATTGTGGGGTAACTGGACCACAAGGGTGTGACTGGTCATGGCTGTGACTATTCTGGTTCAGACTTCTGGCCAGACCCTCTCTCCAGACACAATCATTTGGAGCAACCCCTTAGGACAGCTTGGCAAGGCTCCATGGGGCCAATGGGGCTCTGTCTGTGAAGCAAATCTGTTCCTAAGGCCAGAGTCAGAAACAGGTTTTTTTTTTTTTTTTTTATTTGAGACAGAGCCTCAAGCTGTCACCCTGGATAGAGTGCTGTAGCATCACAGCTCACAGCAACCTCTAATTCCCGGGCTCAAGCGAGTCTCTTGCCTCCGCCTCCCAAATGGCTGGGACTACAGGCACCCGACACAATGCCCAGCCATTTTTTTTGTTTTGTTTCGTTTTGTTTTTGGTTGCAGCCATCATTATTGTTTGGCAGGCCTGGGCTGGATTCAAACCTGCCAGCTCAGGTGTACGTGGCTGGTGCCTTAGCCCATTGAGTCACAGGTGCCAGCCAAGAAACAGGTTTTGATAAATACCATGGATCCTGCTTGGAACTGGAGGTAGCCTTAAAGAACTTGATACCATATATATAATTTTACTGATGAACTTTTCCTTTTCCATGACAATCTCTGGAACCGTGAAACTCTAACTGTCCACACGCAGTGCCTTGGTTTAGTCCCGTGGGCACATGGGCCAAGGTGCTCATAACCGTTGGGCATATGACTAACTTGATATCTATGGGGAAAACAACTTGGTCCAGGCTCTGAAAGGAACATATCCTTTTTTTTTTTTTGAGACAGAGCCTCAAGCTGTCACCCTGGATAGAGTGCTGTGACATCATAGCTCACAGCAACCTCCAATTCCTGGGTTCAAGCAAGTCTCCTGCCTCTGCCTCCCAAGAAGCTGGGACTACAGGTGCCCGCCACAATGCCCGGCCATTTTTTGTTTGCAGCCATCATTGTTGTTTGGCGGGGCCAGGCTGGATTCGAACCCGCCAGCTCAGGTGTACGTGGCTGGCGCCTTAGCCCGCTGAGCCACAGGCGCCTAACCGGGAACATATCCTTTTGAATGAAGCCAAACTCTCTATGACGGCAAAAGTTTACTGCCAAGCTTACACCAGTGAGCAGGTTTTTTTCTGCAGAGGAAGAGGAGATTAGAGCTGCGAAGGCCCTGCAGTACGTGTGCAAACTGGATCTCAAGGCCCTTTGTAAGGGGGCCCTGGCCAGACAGCAAGCATTATTCCTCCCTGAGACTTGGGGATTGCTTAAGAGTGGGCCAGACAGCCAACAGCATCAGCCACTTCCACCACTCAGTGCTTTGTTTTATTTTGTTTTAAGACAAGGTCTCTTCTGTCACCCAGGCTGGAGTGCAACAGCTGAATCATAGCTCACTGCAGCCTTGAACTCCTGGGCTCAGGCAGTCGTCCTGTCTTAGCCTCCTGAGCAGCTGGAACTACAAGCATGTGCCACCACCTCTGGCTAATTAAGACAAAAACTTTTTTTTTTGGTAGAGTTGGGGCTCTCACTATATTTCCCAGGCTGGTCTCAAACTCCTGGCCTCAAGTGATCCTCCCTTGTTGGTCGCCCGAAGTGCTGAGATTCTAGACATGAGCCACGGTGCCCAGTCTCACCACTGGGCTTTGGATACAACAGGAACTGACGCAGCTAAATGCAGGGGAGCACCGCACTATCTCAAAGGTTTTGAATTATCTCAGTAATGTCAGTTTTCATCTTGGGCACATGTACAGGGATATGGACTTTACTCCTTAACTGTTTTCTCTTGGGAAGACTCTTGGGAACTTGGTAAAGCAAGTAATTTGCTGTATATCGGTCTGCCCCATCACCCCAGGTACCAGTTGACGCCTTTCCTGGCCATGGATGGAATATTGCATCGAGTTCTTATGACTCAGTTATATTAGGGCAGGCCAGACTATGTACGGCAATAAATAAAATCCCAAATCTTCATCACTCACACACACACATACACAAATTAGTTTGGAAACCTCTAGACGGAACAACAAAAGGAAACAGCCAGAGATTACACATTTATTTGATGTTGCAAAGCAGAAGAAATCACAGAGCTGAGAAATCACATGGGATGATTTTGAATGAATCTATGCTCTCTGCTGGAATGATCTAAAGGAAATGGTCACCATCAAATGCGATTCTGACTCCCTTATCAAATATATAATTTGCAAATATTTTCTCCTATTCTTAAGTTGCCTTTTTCATCCTGTTGACAGTTTCTTTGATTTAAAGAAGTTTTTTTTTTGAGACAGAGTCTCACTCTACCACCCTGGGTAGAGTGCTGTGGTGTCATTGTAGTAGACGTGTATCCCCGGTATTGTAGTATACGCATACCCCGTTTTGAGCTCCCCTGGAACTTTTGCAGGTTTCTAAAAGGGGGAAGACACTTTTCTCCCGGCTCAGGATGGTGAAGAGAGATGACGTTTCTAGACAGGTCTAGTGTGATATGGGAGTAAACGTGGTGTCAGACGCAGAAAACTGAGCATAAATCTTTGTGGTCTGACCTTAGACACACCCTTTACCTTCCCTGAATGAGAATCAGGTGGAATAATGTTTAGAAATTTTGTGACATAAATTTGGCGCCATTCCTCAGTAAGTCTTATTTTCTTCTTTCCCTTATTTTGGGGTCTAACATTTTAGCTGCTTCCCTGCAAGATGAAGTATGATTAAATTTAACAAATTGCTGGCAAAACCCCACAATACTAGGGTTAATAAATACACATACACACATCATATGTATGCATCTTCTCTTAAAGAAGGAAGAAATTTCTTTCTTTCCCTTAAAAGCTAAGGCCAGTAGTCTAGTTGCTGGAATAATCCTTCCTGGTGCCAGAGACTCAAGCTCCTTCTGTCCAGTGGCTCTGCTCTGTGTGGCCTTGGTTAAGAGGGTGACATCTGTGTCTGGTAGGAAGGAGGAAGAGAAAAAGGAGGCGATGGAAGAATGTGTGTTGATTCTCAAGTAAGGCCCAACTTACTTGGCCTCACTGGGCTGTGGGTGAGGCTGGGAAGCACAGTCTTTATCCAGGGAAGCCATATACCCCACTAAAAATCAGACTGAGTTTGATTACTACGGAACAGCAGTTTCCAACCCCAGCTGCTCAATAGAAATGCCTGGGGAGCTTTCAACAATCCTGCTGTCCAGGTTTCATCTCAGACCAGGTAAATCAGACTTTCTAGGGATAGAACCCAGGCGTTAGAATTGGGCGGCGCCTATGGCTCAAGGAGTAGGGCGCCGGCCCCATATCCCGGAGGTGGCGGGTTCAAACCCGGCCCCTGCCAAAAAAACTGCAAAAAAAATAATAAACTGTTAGAAAAAAAAAAAGAATTGTAAAAAGATCCCTAGAAAAGTCTAACATGTGGGAAAAGGTTGAGAACCTCTACTTTGGAAAATATACTAGGGATAAACCAGCAGTGCCCAACCATTGATTATATCCTGTAGCCCAGTGGTGGGAAAAGCAATCAGATTTCTGAGCATCTCCCAAGAGCTACTAAATCTGAAACTAGGGGTGGGGAAGATGGTGTTAGAGAATGTAAATTTATAAATAAGTTCCCCTGATAATTCTTATTCATAGAGAAGTTGGAGAACCCTTGGTTCTCATGTTTACAAATTGGTTCAGAAAGCTGGTTGCTGTGGAATAGTGTACTTTTATTGCCTCTCCCACATACCAAGTTTGGAAGCATAGACAAAGAATATTTTTTCTTCTTGATTTGTCTAGATTTGTCCTTTTCTTTCAGTCAACAAATATTTATTAAATGCCTACTGCATGGCAGAGGTTTTCTAGTTGCCAGAGATTTATCAGCAAACAAAAGAGATGAAGATTCATGTATGGAGTTTACATTCTGTGGTGTGGGGAGATAGACAATCACCAATAGGGCAGAGGGTAGCGGCTCATTTCTATAATCCTAGCACTTTGGGAGGCTAAGGCAGGAGAATCACTTGAGGCTAGTAGTTCAACACAGTGAAACCCCATCCCTAAAATATAAATCTTTAATTAAAAAATAACAAGTCTTGGGCAGCACCTGTGGCTCAAGGAGTGGGGCACTGTCCCCATTTACTGGAGGTGGTGGGTTCAAACCCAGCCCTGGCCAAAAACTGTAAAAAAATAATAATAATAATAAAATAAATAAAAATAAAAAATAATAACTCTAGTAGACGAATAAAGTATGTTAAAGTTGGTAAGTGATTTAGAAAAAAAGAAAAACTAGACCTACCCTCAGGGAGAATATCCCACATCACAAAGTCTGAAAGCTGCAGTTGCTGGCTTAGGTGTGCCAAAAGGGGAAATCTTATGCACTGTTGGTAGGATTGCAACTTCTTTCCCTTTTGGAAAGAAGTATGGAGAATCCTCAAGAGCTAAAAGTAAACCTTCCATTTGATCCCATAATCCCATTACCAGGTATTTACTCAGAAGAAAAAAAATCATTTTATTATAAGGACATTTACACTCTAGTCTTTATAGTAACTCAATTCGCAGTCACGAAGATGTGGAAACCCAAGTCCCCATCAACACATGAATGGATACAACTGCGCTATACGTATACCATGGAATATTATTCAGCCATAAAAAGATGGAAACAGGCTTGGCGCCTGTGGCTCAACGGGCTAAGTCGCCAGTCATGTACACCTAAGCTGGCAGGTTCGAATCCAGCCCGGGCCCGCCAAACAACGATGACGGCTGCAACCAAAAAAAAAAAAAAAAATGGTCGGGCGTCGTGGTGGGCGCCTGTAGTCCCAGCTACCTGTGAGGCAGAGGCAAGAGACTTGCTTGAGCCCAGGAATTGGAGTTTGCTATGAGCTGTGATGCCACAGCACTCTATCCAGGGTGACAGCTTGAGGCTCTGTTTCAAAAAAAAAAGAACATAATATTTACAAGGCCAGGAATTTTAAATAGGACCAAAACCCATGAAATATCTAGGAATGGAGTCAATGTTGGAATTGGCTCAAACAACAGCTTTCTGTCATCGCTTCTAAGTGCATTTCATGTCATCATATCAGTACCTTGAAAATCATCCCCACACCTCAAAAGCTGGTCGACCCGCAAACCGCTGGATTATGAGCTGAACTCTCCAACAAAACATTGCTGAGACAAATTAAAGGAGACCTCGATTATGGATAATGGGAGACATATCATTTATTCTCGGATTGGAAGATTCAACACGGTTCAAGTGCCAATTTCCCTCAAATTACTCCACAGAGTCAATGGAATCCTAATCAAAATCCCAGCTAAAATGTATGAGGAAGCACAAAGTTTTAGGATAATCAAAAGTTGAAAACGAAGAAATAAGGTGGAGGACTTGCACTATGAAGTTTTATAATGTTCAATAAATCTAGATTAAGACAATATGGTATTATCATATAAGAAATCCAAATCTGCATAAGATATACAGATCAATGGAACAGAATAGAGTCTAGAAATTCATCCAGACAGATATAGCAAATTGATTATATTGGTATTTAGACATCGTATGGCTACTTTCTTGTGACTTTATTTATTTATTTATGTATTTATTTATTTATTTATTTATGACAGAGTTTCACTATGTTGTCCTCAGTGGAGTCCTGTGACGTCACAGCTCACAGCAACCTAAAAGTCTTGGGCTCAAGCGATTCTCTTGCCTCAGCCTCCTAAGTAGCTGGGACTAAAACGCCCAGCTATTTTTTGGATGTAGCTGTTGCTGTTTGGCAGGTCTGGGCTGGATTCGAACCTTCCAGCTCCGGTGTATGGGACTGGCACCCAAGCCGTCGAGCTACAGGCACTGAGCCTTTATTGAGACTTTATAGTGGTTAAGACTGACATTAAAAAATTCTAAGCAGGCTCGGCGCCTGTGGCTCAGCGGGTTAAGGCACCAGCCACGTACACGTAAGCTGGCGGGTTCGAATCTAGCCTGGGCCCGGCAAACAACAATGACGGCTGCAACTAAAACGAAAAATGGCCAGGCGTTGTGGCGGGTGCCTGCAGTCCCAGCTACTTGGGAGGTGGAGGCAGGAGACTCGCTTGAGCCCAGGAATTGGAGGTTGCTGTGAACTGTGATGCCACAGCGCTCTATCCAGGGTGACAGCTTGAGGCTCTGTCTCAAAAAAAATAAATAAATAAAATAAAATAAATAAAAAATTCTAAGCAAAAGTTATTATGACTATGTTTCATGTCATAGACATTTGGAATTTAATCACTCAGAATTATTTTCTAAAATAATGTGTTTTTTGCTTATAAACACGGGCCCTTCTTTGCACATTGGACTTTCAGTCAAGGGTCCTACCTCTCATTAAAGCATGAAGCTATGCTTTTAGTCAACAGCATAAAATAACTCTCATTCATTCAAAAAACATTGCACATTTACTATGTGCCAGGTTCTTCACATACTACTTGGGAAGTATAACTTCTAAGACTGTACATCAAAAGTTGCATTACAAAAATGATATTTACCAGTGATAGTCTGAAATATATGTACTAAATTTATTTCCCCAATTAATCTAAAATTGTTGATTGGTTTGCTTGCTTGTTTGTTTCGAGATGGGGGTCTTGTTATGTTCCCCAGGCTGATCTCAAATACTGTGGCTCAAAAGATTTTCCTACATCAGCCTCCCAAGTAGCTGGGAGTATAGGATCACACCACTGCACCTGGCTTTGTTCTTTTATTTTTTATTTTAATTAATTTATTTATTTCGTAGAGACAGTCTCCCTATGTCACCCTCAGTAGAGTGCTGTGGCGTCACAGCTCACAGCAACCTCAAACTCTTGGGCTTAAGTGATTCTCTTGTCTCAGCCTCCCAAGTAGCTGGGACTACAGGCGCCCGCCACCACACCTAACTATTTTGTTGTTGTTGTTGTTGTTGTTGTCGTTGCAGTTGTTTAGCTGACCTGGGCTGGTTTGAACTTGCCACCTCTGGTGTATGTGGCTGGCACCATAACCACTGTGCTACAGGTGTTGAGTTGGCTTTGTTCTTTTAATTAAGTGATCTCTCAGTTTAATACATACCTGGAGCTCACAGGTTTGTCTCTTTGCAGTGACCATACCCTGTGGTCTAAGTCAGATAGTGTTATAAGAAGCAATTGTAATTTAGACAGGGTCGTTGCGTTGCATAGAATATACATCTGTTGAAATATCTTCAAAGTATATTAAAATAATATAGCTGTTTGGCTATCTCTGGGTTATCTTGAGGTTAGGCTGTGGGTTAAATTTCCCATCTTTATTTTCACAAGCATAATGACCATAAACCTGATTATTTGAATAATTCTGAGTAATCATCTGTTATCTGCAGTTGAAAGAGCCATGTAACATATGTAGTTTTAAAATAAAGATACTCCACAAAGCAAGCCTAGAGGCTCCCCTACCATTTTGCTTAGCTCAGGTATCATCATCAGCTCTGGGCCCCATGATCTCTTCTGTACTTTCTTCCTAGGAATCTCATCCAATGCCAGCACCCACCATTTCTTCTTAGCTCCAAAATGCAACTCACAGCCAAGTAGCTGCTGCTGTCTCCACTTGGGTCTCTGACGGGCACACTGCAATGTAATGTGATCCGAAATGGAAGTCCTCCTCCACGATTTCCTGTCTTTGTAAATGACATTAGCATGCAGTCCCACTGGGAAGCCTGGTGAGCCCTTCCTTCTTCCCTTTTCCTGCATGCTCCACATCTAGTCTACAGGAAGGCCTGTTGGTTCTGCTTCTCCAATCTGGCCACTTCCCTGCATCCCCACCCCTCTAATTCAAGTCAGCACCGTGTTTCATTTGAACCACTTTTAATTGGCCTTCTTGACTGTGCCCTTGGCCTTCTCTGCTTTCTACACAGCAGTCAGAGTGATAGTCTCAAAAGATAAGTCTGATCGTATCAAGCTTCCACTTAAAATTAGGCAGGGGCTTCCCATTAACATGGAAATTTCTCCATTTGTGGCATACGTGCTCTGTGCTGGGTCTTTGGCTGTTACTTTTCAGCTTCAAACCCACTCTTTTATTCTCACTTTGTTTTACTGGGGTTGAGACTCTGCAAACTCTATTTCGGGTTTTGCCAGTTTTTGATGCCCCGCCAATGGGTGTGAGAGCAGGAGAATGCCAGGGTAGCGGAGGGGGTGGGGACTTGCTGCCTGCTGCTTCCTGTTCTGAGAATGCCACCCCAGCTTCACTTCCTCCCTCTGGCAGGGACAGCTCCTTCCCACAGCAATAGCAGTCTGCAGTTTTTCATGCACACGGAACCAGTCTCATAATGATCCATGGAAACATCTCTACAGTCCAGGCATAGAAATATCAACACCAGCCCAATAGCACTTGCTCCTTCAGAGGCCTGAGTTTCAGTTTGGGGTCCCTCCTCCAAACTTTAGGACTTAATAATACCAACCTCCTCTCCTTGCTCCATCGGGATAGGCCATAGGGGTCTTAGCTGCTTCCTAGACTTGCTACCTTCATGATACCTTCCTATATGCCTTTTTTTTTTTTTTTCTGGAAAAGACACTCTAGCACTTTCCCCCAAGCAAGGCAGGAGGATTGCTTGAGTTTAGGAGTTCAAGACCAGCCTGAGAAAAAGCAGGACCCTACCTCTATTTAGAATAGAAAAAATTAGATGGGTGTTATGGTGTGCATTTGAAGTCCCAGCTACTCGGGATCGGAGGTAGGAGGGTAGTTTGCACCCAGGAGTTTGAGGTTGCTGTGAGCTATGATGATGCCGCTGTACTCTGCTGGGGCAGTAGATCAAGACTCTGTCTCCAAAAAAAAAAGGGGGGACTTTACCTAACAAATGCAATCAGTGTAACCTGGTTTCTTGTACCCTCAATGAATCCCCAACAAAAGCAAAAAAGAGAGAGAGTGAGAATTGGCCAGAGAGAAGATGGGTTCTTCAAAACCCATTAGCAGGCCATAGCAGAGGAATAGCTGGGTTAAGGGTTCTTGGAATATCTGAAGGGGTACGGTCCCCAAAGAAAACCCCTGGATTTCTGCTAATAAAATCGAGTTGGGGCTCAGGAAATTCATTAGGAAATAAAAGCAATAAGTCCAGGCTGGTGAAGTGGGTCATATTGGTTATTCCTGTAGGCAGGAGCTCTCTAGTCATGGTGGAACCAGGGTGGTTGAATCATACAGGGCTATTTCTTTCTCTATAAAGGACTTCTTTTTTCATTTGTTTGTTTTTTACATTTTTTTATTTAATAATTTTATTAAATCATAATTGTGTACATTGGTGCAATCATGGGGCATAATGTGCTTACTTCATATACAATCAGAAATATTTTGATCGTACTGTTAGAGATAGCCTTCATGGCATTTTCTTAATCACTATATGAAGACATTGCTATTCTACATTTAATAAGTTTCGCCAGTACCCTGCTAAGATGCACCGTAGGTGTGATCCCACCAATCACCCTCCCTCCACCCATCCTCCCCCCTTCCCTCCCCTCCGTTTCCCTTTTCTCTGTATTCTTGTGCTATAATTGGGTTTTAGCCTTCATATGAAAGCTATAAATTAGCTTCATATTAGGGCTGAGTACATTGGATACTTTTTAAAGGCTATCTTAATCTACTCCAATTAGTTTTTAATAAT
>CAUYON010057896.1:0-27959 GCA_963573935.1 Arctocebus calabarensis
AAGGTTGATGCCTCCTTTCCCACCTTGCACCTCTGTCACACTCAGTCACTGGTACCCCCACAGAGCTGTGAACCAGTTCCCTCCAATGAGCAGATCCTCCAGGGATAGAGGCTGGGATGGTTCACTCAGTTCTAGCCCCACCCCTGATTGATGTTGCTGACAGAACAGAACAATTTCACAGAATTTGTTTCTGTCCCAGCTATATTCCCCTGTGGATCAGATGCTGTTTGAATTCATAGAAACTGCCACTCAGTCCCAGTCTGTGCTGCTGCCCAGAGCTGGCATGTCTGTCACGGCTTCAGTCTGTTTTGGGGTGGGCACAGCTAGAGCTCACGCTCAGTTTTTGGTTTCTGCCTCTTCCCAATTGCCTTTGTCTCAGCTATGATCCCCTGAGGGCCAGGTGTGTCTTAGGCTCACTGAAAAAGTTCTTCCACTCAGCTCTACCCTGGGAGTATGCCATCTCTGCACATGCCTATTCTAGTCCCCCCCCCCTCAGGCCAGTACCGCCTCAGGCATACCCTTTACTCACGGGGCCTGTGTATCAGTCCCAGATCTGTTCTACCAGTGTTTGCCCCCAGAGAAGATTCCTGGCTTCTGGTTACCCAGAGTGTCAGGGATTGTCTTTTTAAAATATCTCCAGGGGTGTGAGCCCTATTATTCCTGCCTCCACTGCTGCTGCTCTCTCCTTCTCTCATAGGGTTTCCTCAGCCTCAGTTCACCATCTTCTCTTGACTCCCTTGCCACAGAATCAGCACAGAACAACAACAGCCCACGCCCTGTCCACACATCTCAAGATAATGCCCAAGAATCTGGACTCCGTGGGGGACAGGCTTCCAGACCTCAGGGTGAGAATGAAGGGGAGTTCTGGGAGTTCAGAATTGCAGGTAGAGAATAGATACAGTTTTATACAGTTTTATGCCTGGCGGGAGAGTTCCATGGCACATCCATAAGTTCTCTCTAGGGAAGGAGTTCTGGTTTTTAGAGGGTCTCTCCCATGTGATAAAATAGGAGGGGATCTGAACTCTTCTCGCTTGTTTGTATAGAGTATACTGTGACCCGTTCTCGTGGGGGAAGGTTCTCCCATCTGGTTGGCAATGGATTTTGTACCTATTGTTTGTTTCCTTGCAGTTGCAGCTCACCTCAGCAGGGTTGATGTGTGTTTTTCAACCTTCTCTCTTGGCTCAGCTCCAAACCATCAGCTTGCTTGCTAAACTTCTGTCCTTTAAGTCTCCTTCTGGATGGGAGCCTCCGTGGAAAGCTGGCTCCAGTAGGCCATCTTGGCTCCGCCCCTCCCATAAATGATTTTTAAATTTTAGGTTACATAGCCAGCTCTGGTGTTGAATGACCTGTAGCATTAGGGTGAATTTCATTAAACTTCTCAATGTGCTCAGTATTGGTTAGCACAGGCCTGAATATGAAAGGACAAGAGAATCCAACAGGTAGACGGTCAAGGGCTGCAGGGCCCAGAAATTGAGCAAGGCCTGACAGGGTACCTCAATGACCTTGAAGTGTAGAAACAAATCAGATATCCTCTTACATTGTTTGCTTTGTTTCTTTCTTGTTTTATCACCCATATTTGAAGATTTTCAAGTTTCATGACCTATCTTCCACTTTTTTGAATCCCCTACATCTCATGGCTTAAGTGCTAGGCACAGGGTTAGTTAAGCATCCAATGATTACTTGAATTAGGATTGTGGTGGGAGTCAGGGAGTGTAGGAAACATGGATGACATCAGAATAAATTTGGGAATCTTCAACCTTGTGCTTTTTAGGTGCTAAAATAAATCAAAAGCTCATCTCTGAATTTGAGATCCATGTCTCTTAGGGTAAAGGAAGAGAAATAAATGCATCTGAGAAAGAAAGAGACTAAATGTTTAATTCATACTGACTTCTGTTCATACGTAGCTTAAAAAGCAAGACCACTTCTACAATAGTCCCAAGAATGCATGATATGGTATTGGGAGTTTGACAAGAATCATCTATTCTAAGTATCAAGTTAAATATATGTTCTCATCCAAATATATCTGTGCTGTTGTTTTCCTCATGTGTTGCATGGCATGGAATCATGTATATTTTGATAGACCCTTTACATACATCTTTAAAATGTCTGTAGAACTTTTTTTGTCATTTATCATTTTTTAATTTTTACCTGATGTTTACTGTGTGCCAGGCACTATTTTAAGTAGTGTATAAATATTGATTCATTTGGTCTTTATAACAACCCTGTACAGAATAGGAAACTGAGGCACAGGGGGGGTTAAGGAAACTGCAAAAGGTCATGCAGTTAGTTAGAGGTAGAGCCAGCATTTGAATGAAGGCAATCTGGCTCCAGAGTTCCCTACTCTTAACTACTGGACTTTGCTGTCTTGCCACATATTTGGCAAAGGTTCAGGTGTTGATGATGGTAAAGGTCCTAGACCACAGTCTGACCCCAAACCCTAAGAAGCCATGTCACATGTTTATCAAGTAATGGCAGAACTTTGGGGCAGAAGCTTGTAATCCTTTTGGAGATGATTTGTCTACACTGGATCTTTATGTGTCTTCCCAGTAGTCCAAACAAATATTCATAAATCCAGAAGACTTTCTAAGCCTTATTCTGGGAGAGAAGGTAGGAATTTCTGTATTAAAGGCTTAAAAGTGGAACAGAGTACATAAGACTGATGTTTTTAGCCCAATACCCCCACTACAATGTGGGAACGTTGTCACTGTTACTAGGCAACTAACAACTTTTTACTGTCACTACCCAAGTTGATATAAGCAATTGGGCTAAAAATAGTATAGTTTTGATCAGAAAAATCATTGTGTCTATCAGACTCTTTGGGCTGAAAAAGAGAGAACCCTATGTAATGTGCCTTTATAAAAGGATTTTATTAGCTCACAAGGATAAACATCTTCATGTATAGCTGGATTCAGTGATTCATGAAATCATCATCAGAATTTGTCTTCTTTTCCTTATCCAAAAGGTCTGCTCCTCAGATGTCTCCACTCTTAATCAAACAGATTCTCCTCTCTTCATCCAAAGATGGCTCTCACCAGCAACCAGAACTACTACTTCTATATCCCATTACAGTAGGGGGAAAAAAAAAGAGCACTTTTCCAATATCCCCCCCCACCCACAGTTATAAAATTCATTCTACTTGGAGCAGTTTAGGACACAAGTCCTCTGCTGTAAATAATCACAGTGGCCAGGCAAAGAGCATATGATCATTGACTTCAGCCTGAGTCTCAGGGCTGGAGGAGGAATATCACCCAGGAGGATGGACTAAAGTGGGAAAGAAGTTGGATCTCCACATGAAAATTAGGAACCATTGTCAATGTAGAATGTTTGCTAAGGAAGCAAACAGCAAATGTTCCCCATGACCATAACCGGTCTATCTCTTACAGTTGTTTGATGCAGGAAGTATCCTGATAAAGAAGCACCAGGGAAATTTATTTAGTCTATTAAAGGTTCTAGGTAAGTCTCTAAATCAAGACTATTTATCCCCATCATGTTATTATATAATCTATTTAGAGGCAAGAAACAAAGAATATGGATAAATGGGCCATTTGAAAAGAGAAAGGTAAACATTCAGATGCTCCAGGAACTGGTCTTATTTCCTCATCTGCATAATGGGGATAATAATAACAGACACTTAAGAGAACATGAAAATAAATAAAAGGACACAATGTGTAATATGTAATGAATGGTCAATAGTATTTACTATTTATTGTGATTTAGAAATCTGGTAGAGAAAACTATAGAAAAACCTCACGACAGCAATAATGAGGAAAAAATGAGCTTCAGTGGCATTTTTAGGATACCCACTTCCTAAAACATATCCCAAATATATTTGCATGTCTATTTTTTTGCATTCCAATAAAACTTTATTTATGGACACTAAAATTTAAATTTCATATTTCATATGCCACAACATAATATTCTTCTTTTGGTGTTGTTTTTAAGCACTAAAACATGGAAAAGGCATCTTCACCTTGTGGGGCATACAAAAAGATGCAGCAAGTTGGATTTGCTAACCACTAACCACGATTGTTCTTCTATACTCCCTCTCCCTTCTTCCAGCTGGGTTAAGATGTCAGTGAGCATTTCTTTTATTTTTTTGATTTAAGAATATTACAGGGGTACACAAATTGCTTTTGTATAGTTTGAGTCAAAGTTATAAATGTGCCACTCACCCAGATAAGTGTGCATTATACCCATTAGATGTGATTTTACACATTTCCTGCTCCACCCTTTCATCTGCTTGATTTCTGTGGAGTTTTACTTCCATGTGTACACATGCCAAATACATTTTTTAAGTAATGGGCTTTGTGTCACCTATTACAATTCTGGAAAGAGAACTGTGGTCTTCAGAGAAAGATCCACAGTGATTCTTTTCTCAAGGTACTGATCAAACCCTGTAAGGCCAAAAAGTTACTGGATATCATTTTTAAGAGGCATTAGTGACAAACAAAGAAAACCATATGTTATACAAATTTGTTTTGTATTCATACCTGGAATGCTGGATACATTTGTAATGATTCTCTTCCTCTAAAGAAAGAGTAGAAGTGGAGAAAGTTTGGAAAGGATACATTGTAGTGATTACTTGCATAGATGGGTAAACACATGAGGGCCCATTAAAACCATTAGGATTTTTTAGCCTAGGACACCAATATGGATATGAAGAAGCACCAGAGAAATTTATTTAGAACCAAAAAGGTTTTAGTTAAGTTTTTATACCAAGGCTATTTAAACAGTAATAGAGAAATCTAAATAATCAGAAGCCCTAGAGACTGGTCTTTGCTGTCAGAGAGACCTGGATATGAATCCTGGCTCTGTGATCTATTAGCTAGCAACCTTGAATAAGTTTCTTAAACTCTATAAGCTTACTTGTTTTCACCTGCGAAATGGGAATATTAATAGTGCTATCTCATGGGGGTAATGTGAAGATTATGTACATAAATCCTTCGCCCTCATCCTTGGCACATAATAATTACCCAGTGACTGTTATTGTTTGAAGCCTCTAAAACAACATATAAGGTGATCTGTGTCAACACAGATTCCATATCCTGGCATAATTGAATGAGGAAGGGGATGTCTTTATAATATATACAACTGAAGTTAATGTGTATAAGAGGAAGTCTGATTTAAATGGCAGGTAGTAGGGCAGCACCTGTGGCTCAAAGGAGTAGGGTGCCAGCCCCATATACTGGAGGTGGCGGGCTCAAGTCTAGCCCCAGCCAAAAACTGCAAGAAAAAAAAAAAAGGCAGGTAGTAAAGTTGTGGTCTCTATTGCCCCATGAGATGCTACAGTCTGAAAATAAAGGACTCATGAATGACAGAATATCATAAATGACTAAAGGAAACATGAGGTTTGATAGTTGTTGCTAAACTCATGATCAGTGTCAGAGAGAAAGGCTAAATCACATAAATTCTCCTTAGAGTGAGGGTATCAGACTGGATATTCCTTGAGGTTGATACAATGTGAGCAGTTCTCAAGTTCATATGTCTAAAGGCTGTATGAATTGGTGAAATTCTTGTTTTAATTTTGATTTTCCCATGACCATGGCAGGTAGCAATAATCAGAAGACGTCAAAGCCATTGTTGTCTCCTGGCATTTTTGTAGCCAATGTAAACATCATTGTTCAGAAAGGTTCAATGGCTTTGAATGAAGAACTGCAGAAATATGAAGCTTTTGTATTAGCCAGAAACTTTTGTTAGGATTCTGACTCAGCAAGCAGGAGCCTACCCAATCGAATAATGCAGACACACAGTATTTTTAGACTTGTTGAGGAATTTTTTTCTAACTCATTAAAAACACAAAAGAAATTTCAAGTCCTGAAAGGAACCGATTTGTTTAGTGCTTCGTTTATAGGCTGCTGTCCAGAACATGAGTTTCAACCAGTGGCTATGTGAATACCAGTGACTTGAGTGGCCTCTCTCTTTATGGAGTAGCTCTGGGAAATGTAATTGAGTCACTTAGGATAAGCAGAAGGGGTGAGATTTAGAGCATTCCTGTCCTCTATCAGCAATAACAAGGCTGTAGCATTAGAATGATATGCTGTCAAACTCCAGTTCAGCTGCTTACTACTTTGGTGACTTTAGGGCAGGTAAATTAGTTGCTCTAAACTTTCATTTTATCATCTTTAAGTTGAATTCATAGCATCTACTGCATAAAGGTGTGGTGAGCATTAAATGCCAGAATAGATATCCCATCTTTCAGTAATGTGGTAATTAAATGAGCATCATTAATAAATTAAAGCATTCAGCATAGTGCCTGGCATAGAGTAGTCATTCACCAACTATTAGTTCTCTTTCTCTAGATATCCAAAAAGCCAAATTTTATACCCATAGGGATGAGTCTTCTATGCCTAGAGAAGACCGAAATTCTGCAAGGTCCTTTGAAGGTTTACTATGAAGCAACTGAGGTTGGTGGAATACAATCATAACTGATTTATCGCTGAACAGAATAATTAAGAGAACCAGAGCCATGCAGGGTAAATACCAGAAGTCAATGGACAGAAAGCAACTTCAAAAAGACCCCCAAATCTAAGCTAATACCAGGAAACAAAAACAATAGCTTAGCGCATGAATGTTCAAAGCAATAGTGGCAATCAGTGATTGGACAGCAATGTTTGGGTTCAAGATAGTTTTACTGACTCTACTAAATGGTGTAATTCACTTAAGAGATTTTTGTTTTTAAAATATAGGCAGTGACTCTTGCCCCAAGATGACAATGAAGATCCATGACAATGAATTGCTTTGAAGATTTTACCATTGTCTAGGCTGATTGAGGTCTGGATCCCCACAGAAAGGCAATCAACTAGGCCACCAATGTAGAGGGCATTAAAAATGTGACCCAAGCTCCCAGAACCATTTTAAGGGTATGAGGTATAGAAACCACCAAGAAGCTGTAGAAATTCTGTATACCCTAAATATTTTTCTTTGCTTCAGAGATGACTATTGTTGTTACCGGCAAGATGATGCTGGGTAGAGATGATATTCCAGAAACCGGAAAAGGGTCATATCTGTTGTACTCTCATGGATAGAAGTGAGGGAAATGACAGCATGAGTCCTATGTGTTGTCATCTGGGCAGAATGGAAGTGGTGAGAGTGGGCCAATCATACACTCCTCCCTAACAGTGCTTTTCAATGATTCAAGTCTACAGTCATATGTTATGTTTTGTCAATGGTAGTATATTCTGACAGTTGGGCTGAACATGAAGTATTGTAAAGGATGATTTCTTATGGTAAGTACCATGTTTCTGGATATGAGTGGAGGTAAGTAAAGAAAAACAACGGTAGGTATTTAGAAAATTTATTACCACTATAAACAAATGAGAAAGATAAAAAGAAAAGCTAGCTGACTTTTTGGGTAAGGTTCCTAGAAACAACAATCTTCAGTGGACTCATTATGATTCACACTGCAGTGCTGACTTTGGCTAGTGAGAATCTTATTTTTTTTTTCAATGTGTTCAGAGGTAATTAGGATGAGGAGGATTGATGCTATTGAAATCCACAAGAAACTGATGTATGAGCCAAACATCAATTTATTCATTTGTAATGAGAATTAATTATCAAATAAGCTAGAACACTCACATCAGCTGGTTAGCAAATTTTCTTCCCATAACAGAGATTATATGGGAAAATCATTACAATTATATTGATTGGAAAGCATAGAGTCAAAGCAAGGGGAGTTAGGTGACCATTTTAATGGACAATGACACAAACCACAATGACCTCGTGCCTCTATCCCACTGCACAGGTGGACATGCCAAATCATCCGCTGGTCAACATTTCATCTGAGTCTAGACAGATTACCAATGTCCTATGTCTTTTTAATTGCTTCTTTTTCTATGTTCCAAGCATACTATTCTCTTATTAACAATTCCTTCTTCAGCTTTATCAAAGATGATTAGTTCTACCTTGCTGGGTGGTACCTTGCTGGGTGGTATCAATCATGTAGCAGGGCTGCATCCCTAATGTTACAACCTTGATTAGAGTTGGGGGCTCCCTAACTCTTTGAACTGTTTGACTTCATTTTTGAGTAGGTTCTATTTCATCTGTTTCCTTTCGATTCTAATCAATTTCATTCTTGGGGGAATTCACATAGCTATAAATCATAAGGACACACTGTTGTTATTTTTATGGTAAGTAATTAGTCATTGTAGTTGAAGTAGATGGTGTATGGTGTATAGTATCACTATAACAAAATTTTGAAGTGTTAAATGGTTGCTAGCTAATAGGCAGTAAAGCATTATCCAAGCATCTCATTCATATGCTCAGTCTGGCTGTTGCATTGTATCACATAGTATATAAGAGGTCTTTGATTGGCAGTACCTCAACAAAGGGCCTCCAAAATAAGAAGGTGAACTGAAGTGGGATTGGATATCAAACTTTTCCAGAAGCTATGAAGTTTGGAGTAAAGAAGGCAATGTTGCTGCAAAGGGACGCTCCAAATAGAAAATAAGGTGATGTATCTTTGGGATAGAGCCTACAATGATGCATGGTGCCCTAAGATAAGACAGATGATCAAGCCAACCAAATGCTCTTATAGGCATTCCAGGACCATATCGGAGTCAGTAAGGAAAGTGACTGGAGGCCATTGAGTTAGTCCTTCTTTACAGACTTGATGGAGATAGATTAGGGCACCTCCAGGTAATGTGTCACTCTAAGTTCAAATAGATCTACCTGTTAAAGGATCTCATACAATCCAAGTGGGGATTTCTTGGCATAACTGGGTGTGTATATTTGGGTTTCTTTATTGTGGAAGCATATGGAGTAAAGTAGATACGTAGTAAGCTGTTTTTAAAGGAGACCCTCTGAGAATGCAAATTAAGATTGGCACAGTGGTTAGAGAGGCAGTGATGGATGAAAATATCTGTTTGTTGGTCCTATAGAATGAGAGTAGTAAGGTCCTGGCTGGGTTTAAGTATTGCCAAAGTTAGCACAATTCTCTAGAAATAAAGCCAAAAAAATGGCATTTCATGTTCTGAGAGGCCTTAATGTCTGCTAGGGAATATGGGATTACCCATATTTCTTCAGGAGATCCATTATGGTGACATATACATCAGCAGCAAGAAGCAGGCAACGGAAAGCTGGTAATGAATAGCAAACACCAATCACCACTGGATATCCTTAACATTTTAGGAAGTTGTGCCTTTCCAGTATAACACTATTTTTTCTCAGAAGCATCAGGAATCTACACACAGAGCTTATGTGTGCCAAGAGTACAACACAAGCAATCAAAACCCCACTACTTGAGCTTTGTGCACAGTTGGTGTTAATGTTTTAATGTGGTGTTAATGTGTTAACGTAACCTAGGATTTTTCAGATAATATAATTCAGAAAGTTGTTTGCCATTCATTGTTTTTTAAGATCCCCAATTAGATGAGGGCTCCCAGAGGTGGTTCATGTAGGTGGAGCTAAATAACAATGAATGGTGATACTAGATGGTGACCACATTAAGGCTGCTAGTGTCAGGAAGTACTGCAGTATCTGGATGTCAGTCTTCAGTGCAGATTTATTTGCCTAGTTTCTCTGTCCAAGGCAGGAAGGACTTGCTACAGACACAATAACTATGATGGGACACTTTCCTCTATTCTTACTAAATACCTGTCAAAGGTCATTATCCTAGAACATTTTGACTTGGCCATGAGACATGCTGGAACCTCCAGTAGGGTTGTTGGGGAATAGGGGAGTAAGCTGGAATTGGGAGGGCTTGGCTAAAAATTATACATGCCTGAAGGGCTGGCCCTCAAAGAAGGGTACCAGCAGTTCCAAATAGACAGTTCAAATGGTCATATGATCTGATTTATCAATAGCCAAGAGGGTGAGCAGTGTTTGGGCAAGCAGTAGTCTTTAGATGGCAACAGGATACATAGCTGTATAGGAGGCTGGCAGAGTTGTGGTTCCAGGAAGTTGGTTTATGTTGAGACTAAATCCAGGCAATGGGTGCAGCATAATACAGCCTCTAGGAGAATGTTAGCAGGATACAGGAATGCAATTAGAACTTCAGCCAAAGGTCCTAAACCAATAGGGAACTAGCACACAGACCAATGAGAGTGAGGTGAAAGGCTTTGATTTAATCCTAGGCACACAAGATATAGGACTTGGGCCAAAAAAAACTCAACCTGGATCTAACCCATTGGTGAGGACAGCATTCCAAATGCAGTGCTAGGGTTGTTTTCATTGACTCAGAACAAAATTTTGCCTGAAATCTTTCAGTAATCTCGGGGTATTGGTATGAACTGCAGAAAGTTCTTGTGAATTGTTCTCATCAGTGGATCATGTTTGGTGAAGTGTCAGATGCCAATAAACAAGATCTGATTATTTAAATTCTCTGATGTATATCAGTTCATGACTACCTATAAAGTGAAATCACATTCCCCTATCTGTATTTTAAAAGTGGCTGCAGGATATAAATTGATAAGGCAAGAAGAAAGATGGATGTAAGTTTACAAAGTGACTTTCCTGGGATCCTCTTAGTGGTGAGCTGTGTTATTTGTTCTTGTTGGGGTTCGAGAACGTTTGGCAAGGCAATCTCTTGTAAAGTGACCTGACTGGCTACAGTAGAGGCACAACTGAATTTCTTGCTGGCGGGCTCGTTTGGCTGGGGTGAGAGGTGGCTGGCTTCCTCGCGGCTGTATAGGCTCTTCTTTGGGTGGCAGACCTATGGGCCTGGAGAGGGCTTGGTGGTGGATCAGGGGATCCCGCACTGAGAGCTGGTTCCCTGACTGTAGGAGCTCTGGTCTGTCACTATGTTTCTTGTCCAATTGCATGCACTGAATGATCAGGTCTGGGAGGTTGTCTATCATATCTGTGATATCCTTTTCACCCTGGATGGGGTCCGCTAGTCCCTCTTGGAACTGACCACTCTGATTGGTTTCATGAGAGCTTAGATTTGGAGCAAAAAGCTGGAAAGTAGTTGCATCCTGTTGAAAGGAGTTATTCCCTTTGTCAACTTTAGTATTCATCAGAGGGTTCATTTCTTGTTTTGCGGAGTCACCAAATGATCCCTGAAACTTAAGAACAAAGTTCTCATATTGCTTTAGCAAAGTGTCTTGGTCAGGCCCAGACATGACCCCACAACTTCCTAACTGCTGAGACAGGTAGTCAAAAAAGAGCTTGACCTGGGCATCTTCTGAAGGATTGGAGATCTGTAGAGCTGTCAAGTAAGTAGTCACCTGAGCAAGGAACCCTGAGAGACTGGCAGGGTCACCATGGAACTGGGTGAGCTGTTCCAGTGAGCAGGGTGCAGTCATCACTGGGGTATCCAGGGCAGGCATGACTTGGCCTCTCAGAACAGGGTTCTCCTTGGTTGAATGCTGTACTTGTACCCGTAGACTCAGATTCTCTGCCTGAGGAAAGGAAGGCTCAACTTGAAAGGTAGGTGGTGAATCCGTGTAATTTTCCATTGTATCTCCTAGAATTAGGTGAGACGAAATAGGATTGAGTACTAGTATTGGAGACCAATGGACAAATAGTGGATTTTCTTGGTGATCAAAGAAGCAGCATCATGAATAAGTAGCCAAAACTGTTAGCCCAGGAGAGTCAACAGATGCTTAGGTGAATTGGAGAAATGCCAAAATCAACGTCCATTACTCAGGTTGCCTCTTCATGGAGAATGCCAATATCCTGCACATTCAAAAGAAATAAATTACTTTAGAAAATAGAAGATTTATATTTGACAGTAGTTTTCCCTCTCTGCCTTGTAAAATAGGGACAACTTGCTCTCAGACTAAACCTTGGTTCTAAAGTATCTGTTTTCATCAGAGAATCAAAGAAGTTCACCATCCAAAGTGATTTTAAAGATCATTCAGGCCAAATTTGTAATTTTAAAGATGACAAAAGAGACCCAGAGAGGTAAAGGTGTTTTTTCAAGGTCATACAGCTAGTGAACATCAGAGCTGGCACGCTCGCCAGGGCTGCTGTCTAAGATAGTGCTTCCTCCAGGACCACAAATGTGCTCATTTGAATATAATGCTTGGGCATGATAATGGTTTATATGCTTAATTCCTCAACACGTGATCTGAGAACAAGAAGTGTTGGTACCACCAGCAAGGTTGTTAGAAATGCAGAATCTTGGGTCCTACAACAGACCTACTAAATCAGTTTTTACACTTTGACGAGATTCCAAAGGTGATTAGACTGTGCATTAAAGTTTGAGAAGGGCTGCTCTAGAGACCACTTAACTGGAAGTAATCACTGGTTGATCCTTAGTGCCCCAAGATTAACCTGCATTGCTGTGGGGATCTGATTGTTGACATGGTAGTTAACCCGTTTTTTTCTAGCTTCCCACTCCCTGTCTGAGGTCACATTTTGTTGCTATGGAAATAATTAAGATGTCACAAGCAAGATGTAGAGATAAGTTTGAGACTTAGCAAACAAGAAATGACTATTCTAGGGCGGCACCTGTGGCTCAAAGGAGTAGGGCACCGGCCCCATATGCCAGAGGTGGAGGGTTCAAACCCAGCCCCAGCCAAAAAACACAAGAAAAGTAAAAAGTAAAAAGATCAAAATGTTCAGCAGTCTTTCCTGCAAAAATAAAGCAATCAGTAAAAGTTAAAAACAATTCCCAAATATATGGCATAGCAATTGAACTATTTTGCACTTCAGTTCCTCTCATTGCCTTTTCCTTGTGTAATATATTATTTAAATGTATTTACATTGTCCACTGGTGTGCAAAAAAAATGTGTATCACTGAATTTTTTAAATGTAAGACTCAATTCTCTATGTTTTATTTGATGGCTCTTTCTCTCTAATGAAAGTGACTACCTTATCTACTCGGAGGACTGCTGTATTAGTGAGATAACAGGTAGGTACCCAAGCAGAAAAAAGTGAAATACAGTAGAACTTTCATAGCTGACCACTTCCCTATATTGACTACTTCTTTAAGTTGACCTGATTTTCATATACCTGAGATGCACCACATGTATGTATCAGTACAATAGGCCTATTTCTTTATGTTGACCACCTCTGTATGTTGATCAGTTTGTTACAGTCCTTTGGGTGGTCAACTTACTTTATTTACTTCCAAAATTGTTCCAGTGCACCTGAACAATGCTCAGTGGTAAGGCTCTACCCTTATAACATATTGCCAAAGTTAGGAGATACTGTCATACCCTCCTTTCTTTATTCTTTTCCATACCCCACAATTCTTATCTCCTGACCATTCTAATCTTCCAGACATCTTCCACTTCTCAAGTGCCCATCCATGAGTTCATGCCTGCCATTCCAGCTCAGTGTTAACTGATGGCGAAGATATTAGTCAATAAAGGTTAATGATTGGCCTTTCTCAAGGAACTTACTTTAACTTTAACGTGCATAAGAAACAATTTGTCCTAATCCCCAGCAATTCTGATTAAATAGAGCTGGGGTGGATCCCCCAAATCTGTATTTTAACAAACTGGCCGGTTGATTTCTGATGCAGGTGGTTCCTCTGCAAAACCCTCTCCAGATGAACCTCAAGGAATAAAGTAAAATTGGTCACATCAGAGAGAAGTAGGGATGGGGAGGGAACATATTTAACAGTAGGAAATTGGGTCTCAAATGCCATAGAATGGATGATACTCTATTCTACTTTCACACGAAACCAACAAAGAGCTCGCATTGTCTTTCACAACTGCTTCTCTCTCCCAGGCTAGAGAATTCAAGAGTTAAATGTGCAAGTTCCAAGGTCAAACTGACCTGGGTCCAAATTCTGCCTAAATAAAAGGTTATGGTACTCTGGGCAAGTTGTTTAACATCCTTGAAAATCAGTTTCCAAAAATTAAAATGGACATAATTATAATACCTACATCATAGTGTTATAAAGATTAAATGAGATGAAAAGAGATTAACACAATACCATACATATGGCAAGTGCTCCATAAATGTTAGCTATCGTTATTCTAGTGCCACAGTCTATTATCTCACTGTGTTTTAGCATTTAAAATATATATTTTTTGGATTTTGAAAAGGTAACATGGAGTATGTATGTTTATTACATAACACCACCAGTGATTCTTGGGGAAACATTCCATAATTAAGCCATTAACATCCCTACAGAAAAAAGTGATTATTCTTACAAAAAGGGATGAAGATGAAGTTCATGTCAATTCAGGTCAAGTTTTGCTGCCAAATGAGTTCTGGAACCAAATTAAGGGAAAAAATTGGTTTCATTTTACAGAACTTTCTGATTTCAGAATTGACATAACAGATTGTGGACCTCTACCAAACTCTTCTTTGGATTTGAAGAGTACCTATAACTTTTACTTCCCTGTCCCTGCCTTCTTTTCTTTCCCATTACCCTCAGAAGCTCCAGAATCTCTGTTGAGCTATCCCATTTATTTAGAGAATTATGTATTCAGGGGTGCACAGCATTTAATTTTTCTAATTATGTAAAACACTTGCTAAAATTATAAGCATTAGTCCAAATGCATATCATAAAATGGTACTGTTGTCAATGGCAATTGCTTAATCCCTCTAAGAAAATCCACCTTGCCTTAGCATTTTGGAAATTGCTCTCCTCTAAAAGGTTGGTGGCCTTCTTTTGGATTGCCCTAAAGGATCCTGGAGTAAAGCCTACCCTTCTGATGGAGTTCCAGACCATGCCCTTGAAGAGACAAAGCAGAGACAGAGCTGGAACTTCAAACACACAGGCTTAGGAGATCAGACGTGTGATGTTGGACTAGGTCTGACACAAAACTGCACACATCTAAGCTTTCATTTAGAGGGTATGTGTTTCTACTACAAAGACAACAAAAAATGGGGTTAGTAAAGTATTACAGGCCTTTTTAGTGTTTGTGTACAGTTTGGCTCAAAGTCATGGTTAACAGTTTCCCTGAACATAAATGTACTCCACTCTAGACTCGCCTGAGTCTCCCTTTGGACAGAGGCCTGCAGTACCCTGTTGCCTATGACAGAGCATTGTGACCCCACACTGCTTTAATTTGAAGCTTGTCTACATAACCATTTGGGGGAGGAGCTTTGACCTAGGGTTATGGAACCACCCAGAACAGCTATACTTTTCACTCTTGAGCTCTAGACCAACGGTTCTCAACCTGTGGGTTGTGACTCACAGGAATTATATTAAAGGTTTGTGGCATTAGGAAGGGTTGAGAACCACTGCTCTAGATCTTTGAAGGAATGGTGTGGCCACAAAAACTAGACTTAGACATAAATAACCCTCAGGAAGTGGCCAGAGGGAAAACTGTTTGGACTTGTCAGGAGACCTGGTGAGAACCTAGCTCTGCCACCATCCATATTGACAACCTTGGCTGCGTCTTCTCTCTGGGCCTCAGTTCCTTTACCCCTACAATGAAGGGCCTTGGCCCTTCAAACGTCACCACACATAAGAAATTCTGATTCAAGAGCATTGGCAAGAGACCCAGGAGCTGAATTTGTTACAGGCACTTCAAATGGTATTGAGGTAAGAGGTCTTCAAATTTTACTTTGTAAATATTGTGTGACTGACCACACAGAGCTCCAATATTTGTGAGAAATTCTCAGGACTTAGTATGAAAAGCCTTGGGCTTCACCCCTGGAGAGCGTGATTCAGTGGGGCTGGGCGGGGCGGGGAGACCTGCATTTTAATCAAGCTCTGCAAATGCTGCTGATATGGAAGTTTTCCCAATAACACTTCCGTAAATATTCTCAAAAGATCCTTCCTGATTCAACATTATTTATGTTCTTGAAAGTAGAAAATAATAGGCTCAAATGATAGCTCCTGAAGTGCATGGTATGTGGACTGCCTCCTTCCAAGCCTCTGTGTGAGGCTCCATGGGCCCCTCTAAATAGTGGGCTTGTGTTGGCCTGGCTCAGGCACGTGACATGTAGCTGGCTTGGGGACGAGAGAGAGGGCAGCAATTGAGCTGACCTTGCTTTGGGGGCTCTGTGGTTCCTTCAAGCAGGTTTGTACTGCTCTGCTCTTCTGTTCCCGGGATGAGGCAGAAGAGCCATTCCCATATCCCCATCAGTGCTACAGCAGCCTAGATCTGGTCGATTTGGCCATTTCTCTGTCTCAGGCATCAGAACGTCCTTTAAGCTGCAATTTTCCTTCTGGCTCAGTTGTACCAATGGCCCAGTTGCTTATAAAGTTAAAAGTGTCATGAAAGCTCTCTACAAATTCCGTGTCACAGATCCCTAATTTTCCTTCCTAACTCTGTTAAGGAGCCACACTTGTTCCCCTAGCCTTCCTGCCCCATCGACTTCACCATCTAAGTGCACAGAGATTTAAATCTCAAAACCCCACTTTAACATTTATTCTATCTTGATTGCAATTTTTCCAGGTCAGAAAACCAAGACACTGAGATGTTCAGTCTAGCCAAGCATCAAGGCGGGAAGCACGACACATGAAGAACTGTCTCCACAGGAGACACAAGCATTATAGTTATTCTTGGAGACACGGAAGAAGCCAAGGACACACTTGAGAGAGTGGGGATGGAGATGAGATGATTGTCTCCACGAAGTAAGTTAAGAGTTCTATATTACTGGAGGATAAAAAGAGCTAGGATTACTTCCTGGTGGGGAGTTAGAGTAGGGGACTCCAAGAATCAGAGATGAGGGAGGCAATCAAAAAGAGGAATTAGTCCTTCCAAACCTATAGATGCTATAACTTAGCTAAACACACAGTTGAAAAGTGGGAGAGGAACTGGCTGTTAGTTGTGTGCAATCCAGAATCTGACTCTCAGATTCACAGCCATCCTGAACCTTAACTACCATGTCCATGTTCCCCCAGTCCCCATTCCTAGAGACTCAGTGGCTAAGATACAACGGGGCTTGTTTATCAAGCTGAGGGCTTAGTTTGGTTTTTCTCTCCATTCAAAGGGTACACGCTCTTTCAAGTAAACAATTTGGGGGACCATGGAAAAATTCTGATCTGCAGATCCCAAATCGTCATAAAATAAGCCCTTTAAATTTGAAATGAAAGGTCTTCTCCTGCATCCGAGCTCCCTGCTGTCTCTTTCATCTTTAATTTATTAAGTGAAATTCACTTAGTGCTGAACACCACTTGCACCTGATGAGCTGACGGAGCCCAGTCCACTTAGATTCAAACCTTTTAGCACTGCCAGGTCCCTGGGGTGCACAGGCAACCTGTAGTCCTGCTCGAGGTGGAGAAAGTTTAATATAAACAACTTAGTAATTTTCATGTTTTTTGATAGCAAGAAGCTTCCTAATAGCCTCAGACTAAAGTTTTACTTTACAGATGAAGAATTTGAGGCTCGGGAAATAGGAAATTATTTGGCTCAAGGTTTATGACTCCCTGTGCTAAGATCCAATCCCAAACCCTTCCCAGTGAGGCTTTCTCTCCTAAATCCTGGCTATGAGTGAACAAGCTATATAAAGTAGCTATATTACAGAGTATGGTACAAAAGCAACCATATAATATCATTTTATAATCAGTAACAACCCAACTCATACACGCACAGAGCATTTTATGTGATCTTAGAATTTCCCTACAGTTCCATTTATACCTTCAAATGAAATGTGAAGTAGGAAAGGCATGAATTCAACACTCCCTCTAGCAGGTAAAGAAAGAGCTGTGTGAGGACATGCATACAGTTATTTAATATCAGAATTTGGAGTAGATTCTCAACACTTGCTCCTAATACCACTATGCAGTTTGAGATAGTAAAAACTCGAATCAAATCAGGGGCTTTGGTATTAGATGGATGTTGGATTAAAATACCAGGGATGTATCTCTCTGAGACTTATTTCTCACATCTGTAAAATCTGCATTGAAAAGAACAATATATATATTTACAAAGAGTTTAGATAATGTATGTAAACTTTCTGGAATCCAGTAACAACAATAGAAGCCACTAACAGCATCATATTTTCTGTAGACACTGGAAGGCTGCCTATTAAACGTCCTTGTCACTAGCTCCAGTTTCCATCTAGGGATTCATGTTGTTCCAGGGAAGGCAATTCTGCCCAACTGTTGTACAGAGCAAGTGGCTTATTTTCTGACCTAGTGTTTCTTTTTCGCAACACTCATGTCACTTACAATTAATTATTAAATGCTGTTTTTCCCTAGTAGACTGTGAGCTACATCAATATGGGAATTACTCAATTTTATTTATGTATTCTCAAGAGTCCAGCACATTTCCTCATACACAGAGGTGCTCTGTAATTCATTCCTGAATTTATAAGATTTGTCCATGGCAGCCATTGTTAGCACTAGATATTAGCAGAGGTAGTTTCATTGTTCCCCATTCCCTGTTTATCTCATCTTTTATTATTTCCTGATAAAAGTGGAAAACTCCTGTGTATCTTAGCATGTTTTCATATTACAGATGCCTGAATGAAACAGATAGAAACAGAAAAAGACTAGGGGAATAGGAACAATGTTTAGAAGGCAGATGTCCCAGTTGTGGATTTCAGTGACCTTAGCCAGGGCAGTGAGAAGCCTTGGAAACCCATGAGAATGTGTTTTGCTTGGATGAATGGGCCATTTAGTTTATGACTACTCTCTCCTTAGAAGACTTGCAGATTGTCCCAGGCCCTAGGTCAAGACTATCTAGCAGGCATGGTGAGAAAACAAATGCAAAATAATTAAGACAAGAGTTGTTTCAAGATATGGTATTTTTGACTACTGTTAATGAAGGCAGAAAAATTATTTGCCTCCCATGTATCATGCATCATGAAAAAGTGGGCCACAACCTTGAGCAGTAGGGCAGATTCTAGGGCCTGTGAAAAGGACAAGGTAGGAATGGGTGGGCCTTTTTAGCAGCCTAAGCAGCAGCAGCTACAGAAACCTTAGTTCAGTGCCCTTATAGTTAGAGTTGTCCTTTTTCATTGGTTGACAGCCTTTAATTCCCTGATATTGGAACAGATTGAGCTTTGGGCTCTGACAACTGCCAGCTGTATATCTTCAGACAAGTTAATTTCAAGTTTCATTTTCTTTATCCATAAAATGGAGCAAATAATAACCATCACAGAAGGTTGTTTGTTCATTTCTATAATAAATCTTTATTGAATATCTATATTGTGCCAGCCACTGTGTTGGGTGCTAGGAAACAATAATGAGCTCTCATCAAGCTTAGACATTCTAGAATTATTGAGGTAATGTATGCAAGCTGCTTATCTCAGTACCTGGCTCATAACAGCTGTTTAATCAATGACAGCTGTTGTTTTAATAGTCCGAGATATCAGGATGTGCTGGTTATGAGCCTAGGCTCTGGAGTTAGATCTGGATTTAAATTCTGTTTTAGAATATTAGCTCCATGTATTAGCCACGAGAACTTGGGTAAGATTTTTTAACCTCAAATACCTCAATTTCCTGACCTATAAAATAGCTAATGATGATCATAACTTTTTATGAGCTTGGAGGATCAAATAAAAGTGGATGTGAAATTTCTAGCAAGCTTTTTCTCCTCTAAGGGCTAACAACTAAAGATTGCAACAGATTTGGTTGGATCAAAAATAAAAAGCCTTTCAAGGAAAGCGTCCCATTAGCTGCTTGAAATTTGTCTTCTAGACAAAAAAGAAAGTAAAAGGATGAACTATTGTTAGAAGGGCTGATAACTCTGTTAACATTCTAAGTATAGATATTGCAGGGGAAAACACTATGGTTGATAAGCGAACAGCTCCCTTCTTCGCATCCATCACAGTTGAGAAAACATTGTCACTATACTTATGGTCTTTGCTTGTAATAGGTTCAAAATGCTCCCTTTGCAAAGCCCTTCTCTCAAGTCCCGGATTTCAGCAAGGCCATGTCTACATCTCTCAGCTCACTACTAGGTCACATTTCCAGTAAGGCTAAACTCTTTTCTTATTGTGTTTCTATGTCTTTGATGACTTCTATATTCAGAATGCTGCTGTCATTGGCATTTGGAGTGCCAAAAGGATAGCTAGGGCTTCAACAGGACATGACTCTGTGTAGAAAGCTGGCTTTAAAATGTGCTTTATTGGCTGTGTAGTTTATTAACAATAAAATTCATCCATTTGAAATGCACAATGAGTTTTGAGGAATGAATATATGAGTAACCACAACCATATTTGAGACATACACTATTTACACCACCCTCAAAGTTTCATCGTTTCCCTTCAAAGTCAGTTTCTCCATCCCTAGCCCCAGGCAATCATGACACTACCTTCTGTTTATATAGGATTTGCCTTTTCTAGGAATCTCACATAAAAGAAATCATACAATATGTGGCCTTGTATATCTGGATTCTTTTACTTAGAATATTTTTTTTAAAGTTCAGCCCATGTTGAGGCATGTCTCTGCACTTTATTCTCTTTTATTGCCAAGATTAAGTTATATGGATATACCATATCTTGTTTCACTTATTGATGGACATTTGGGTTATTTCTAGTTTGAGGACATTGCAGATTAAGCTGCATTTGTATACAGGTCTATATGCTTACACACATTTTTCTTTTTCCCCTAGCTTTATTGAGATACGATTGACAAATATAATTGTATATATTTAAGGTGTACAACATGATGTTTCTATATACATATACATTGTGAAATCAGTACTACAATCATATCTCTTGGATGAAATACCTAGAAGTGGGTCATGTGGTAAGTCTATGTTTAACTCTAAAAGATACTTCAAACTGTTTCCCAAAGTGGCTGTACCATTTTGCATTCTCACCAGCCGGGTATATGTGTTGCAATCATATATCCTGCCAACACTTGGCATTTTCAGTCTTTTAAAATTTATTTGCGTGTGTTTTTAGTATCCTTTTATTTTTTTTTCTTTTCAGAGACAGAGTCTCACTTTATCACCCTCAGTAGAGTGCTGTGGTGTCACAGCTCACAGTAACCTTTAGCTCATGGGTTTAGGTGATTCTCTTGTCTCAGCTTCCCAAGTAGCTTGGACTACAGGCACCTGCCACATGCCTGGCTATTTTTTGTTGCAGTTTGGCTAGGGCCAGGTCGAACCCCCCACCCTTGGTATATGGGGCCGGTGCCCTACTCACTGAGCCACAGGCACCGCCACTATTTGTGTGTGTTTTTACAGATGCTCTTGAAGGGGCATGTGCCATTTTCTCTTTCCACTATTGGGTGCTCATAATCATCTCTATCCTCATGTCTTTTGAGAACTATTGTAATAAATAAGAGGGGATGTTTCCTTGGGGGTAGGGATGAGGAAAGCTGCTTTTATATAGAGAGCCTTCACGAGGGAAAGACTAAGGAAGTCTATTTATACAAAGAAAAAATATCAACAGTATGAAAGCTGCAAGGAAGCATACATGGGAATCTGACAATGTAGAACTTTCTACAGTTTAGAACTAACAACTGCCTATCACAGGAGATATTCAATCAGAGATGATGGACACTTCATGGAGATGTCTGGAAGCAAATTCATGCGCCAGATAAAGGTTGTATGAATGTCCTCAAACTGTTTCTATGAGAATGTGATTCAAACAATATCAAAATTGTGTGATTCTGACATTTCCTTTCCCTACCTTGCCCTTTCACCTGACTTCTGGTCGACCTAAATCCCTAGCGCTTTAATGCCACAAGTAGCTGGAAACCAATCCACATTAAAGTAAGTGAAGGATTCCCTTTCCCAGTGTCTGCATTATGGTACATTCTCTAAGAAGCGCTAATGGTGGAGTTTCAGGCAAGGTAGGAGCCAGTGAATAAAAGGTTTTGGCTAGAATTTCAAGCCTTTAGCCACTCACTCACCTAGATCATCATCCAGTCTACCTGCTGGCTAATACTGGAAGCCTTGAGGGAAGTTAAGGAACAAGAAAACAAACTCTAAAATATGATTTGCAAAGGAGGGCAAGAGAAGAGGACTAACAAACTTCTTCTCAGCTTGGTTTTCACATTCACATAGACCTGACTATCAAAAATTGTCCATCTGCCAATGCTTTTTTATATCCGACATCCTCTAGCCCTGATATGGTACTGTATGTTTTTAGAATACTGCTTACATCAACTGACAGTTTTTTTTATATACCCATCAAGAGTGATGTATCTTTTATTCATCTTCACACTTTAAGTGTCTGTCAGACTGTCAAGTCTTCCTATCTTCTATAAGGATGTATCACGGTAAAGGAAACTGGTTGTGACCTGCCACCAGGCCTCAGGGATTCAGTCTATAGGCAAGTCTGGCAGAGCTTTGCTATACTAACTTGTCCCCAAGCCATGTGATATCTTTCATAAAAAATAATCCATGCAAGAAAAAGGATGAAGTTGCATCAAGAAACTGTTCATTCAGATCTGGTGATAAACTTGCATTATACAAGTGAACAAAAAATAGAATCAGTATCCTTATAGATGGCTAAAGCACCAGCCATCCAATGAGTTTTAGGTGACTGTATAGTGGAGGCAGTACACTAGTCTAGGTGCACTCAAAATGCACTTGTCACAGGCAGTGCCAGCTGTGTAGAGGATGCTTGTGTTCCTCTTCCATTCTTTTTCTGCCTAAATGGCTTTTAATCTTTCTCATATGTAAATATCTTTTCTGATGTGTTGGTAGATTTTTTCCAAATCATAGGAGAAGTAGCTAGCATATGGGTCGTATCATATCAAAATATGAAGTCTCCTTATTCTAAGTTGTTCCATGAAGATGATTAACACCAAGAAAGGGAAAGTGATTTATTCTACTAATTCTTGGAGAAAGAGGTGGAACTGTTAATTTTTATCACAACCAACTCCAAACCCCCGAGAGAGGACTGAGAGTTCACATATAAATGGTGGTGGAAGTCATGAATTTGAAGAATTCAGCCAGGATTGGCCATCGCTGCAGAGGATAGAGGAATGCTAAAAATCAGCCATTATTCTCATCATGGAAAGAGAGTGTTCTGGAAGCAAAACTGTGTTCCAGCTCTCCATACCCAACCTTTGACACTACCTTATCAGTATTAGCTCAAGAACCAATGGAAGCTGAGGCCTAATGGTGAGGGATATAAGGAGAGAAAACTATGAGGAGCTGGAGAGAGCTGAAACGTTTACTTCCCTGGTCTGGGCCTCTAATGACAATGATTTTCCCCAGAGTTCCTTATTTTAAGGCTTACTAGCTCCCATGATTTCTCAAGTGACTAAACTTTGCTGGGTTTGGGACCTTAGAGTTTAACCCTCCCTCTTACAAGCCTTACCACTTAGTAAATGGCGAGTAGCATGAAATACAGGCCCTCAATTCAGCTTAAATAGCTCCAATAGCAGGTTAATTAGGAAGGTACTTTGGCTCAGAACTCCAGGTAGTTAGTAAGACAACCAGCTAATCATGACTTAAAACATACCTGTAAAATACCTAGGATCCAAGGTCATGACTGAAAATCAACTTGTGTTTATACAGATGAGTAGGACGGCGGGGTTCTGAGGTCTAAGGAACGCTGGGAGTATAGTTTGTTCCCCTGGAGAAAATAATGTGATTCTGAGCAGGGTAAACCCTAGTGGGTCAGAGCAGGACTTCAGTTGGAACTTGTAGTCTCAATGTCTACTAGGGGGAAAAAGAAGATCTCAGTGGTGCTTCCGTGTCTCCACTGCCACTCATGGGCTGGAAATACAAGTCCCAGCCCACAAGCAGCCAGGAGTAGGAATGGGAAAGGACAATGGTGTGAAGGGAGGCATACTACAAACTGTAGTAGTGTTACTACTCTGCTCAGTAGTCACATCAGCCAGATGCCATGAACGAGGGTACTTTAACAGCCTTATAGAGAGGTCCACATGGTAGAGAAGTGAAGCCAATAGATAGCACCCGTGTGAGTGAGCCATCTTAGAAGTGAATCCTCTAGATCAGTGGTTCTCAACCTTCCTAATGCCGCGGCCCTTTAATACAGTTCCTGTGGGTTGTGACCCACAGGTTGAGAACCACTGCTCTAGATTCAGCCAAGCCTTCAGATGACTACAGCCATAGCTGATATTTTGATTACACCTCATGAGAGACCCTGAACTAGAACCACCCAGATAAGCTATTCGGAATTCCTTACCTATAGAAAAAATGTGATAACAAATATTTTTTGTTGTTTTGCCAACAAAAAAGATAAAGAGCATAATTATAGACACAGAAGTTGTCTTCAAAAAGTGGCAGAAACAGGAACTTAATTGTTGAAGACCCAAGGCCTCTTCAACCAGCTTACAAAGTGGGTACTGATACCACTACCAATAATAATGCTATATTCAGCATGCTGTGCAATTGATCTAAATAAATACAAAACTTATTCCTCCTGTCTAACTAAGGGAAAGTCCTATATTCTTAACTAAATATGTTAAACTGCCTGGTAGAGATGATTTGATAACAAATATACTAAAACTGAGAAGAGCATCGACCTCTTCACTGGTGGATTCCTAACTTGCTTCCTCTGCATCTCTTCCTCCACTGTCTGCAAATTGCGATGGAGATAGGAAAGCAGACAGAAGCTAATGGCCAAGATGAAATAAGGTCTGTGTGTTTGGATTTAACAAATTTGGAGAATTTTCTGTGGCATTTGCCCATCATCTCCATGTACTATGTACTAGCATTAATATGTGAAAGACACTCTTCCGGTTTTATAGATGGCAAATCCAAAAGGTAAAACATTGAGTCCAGATGCCCTAAATCAACCCAGTGGTTCTCCTAACTAAGGCTTCTCTGTGATTGCTGCCTTTATCTAGGTGGTGAGGAAGTAGTCCAGCCAAGATATCAATGTTTTGGGCCTGTTTGGAGTCTAGCAACCAAAGGGACAGACTAAAAGTTATGCTGAACAATAGACTTTGGGTTATCCTTCATCACATCTGGGGTGCTGGAGAAGCCAGTGGAAATTTACAGTTCTGCAATGAAAAAAAAAAAATTCTTCCTCCTCTTACAATTGGAAGAAAAGTGATTTGTCAGGGCCTGGCAAAGAATTTTCTGGATATTCCACATCTCCTATTGATTTATATAAATATACATGTAGAACAGAACAATAGATCATATTTTCTTTCAGAAATACCATTCTGTGTGCATGACAAGACTGGTAATTTTATTAAACTATTGATTTTTCCTAAAATAACATGATTAAGGCCTGAACTCCCATACCCACAGCTGAGAAGAAGAGGGACTAACACTTTCAATATTGGAGTAGAGGGGTTTACTTATTTTTAAATATTTATTCCTTCTTCATGCTACCCATTCTGCTTCACCTTCACATTTTCTTATTAAACATCCCTAGCTTTAATTGAGAGGGAATGGAACAAAGTTTATTAAGAAGAAGAAACCTGAGGTATATATTTATAATACAATAATATGCAAAAGCATGAAAGTTTGAACATGACCATTTGATAAATATCTTCCCTAAAGGGACAAAAGAGAGAATGAAATTATGTATGTTTGGATCTAGTAACACAATGAATTATATCCTTAGGCAAAAAAAATAAAAGTGACTTAAATAAATGTTAAAAGTCTTTTGTTTATGTTCTGTCAATAGTTCTCAAGATATTATCACTTGGCTCATTTCGAATTTTTTTCTAGTTTGCTCACAGTTTTTTTTTTTTTTTTTTTTTTGAGCCTCCTCTCTGGCACCTTCTGAACTTTCCACTTTCCTTTCGCCTCCATCTCTTCTACTGAGAATGAGCTCAAAGGGGAATTCAATTACTAGAGCTGCGTCATGAGGGCATGGGAGTTTGTTACAAATCACTTCTTTCAAATTTGTTTCCTTGGCAAAATATATTTTCTTACAACGAAAAAGAAAATCTTCAAAGAGATGATGCTATTTCATAAAACTCTCAAGCAGATAATGATAGTAACTGCACAAAAGTTGTACAGTTATAAAACGATCACACAAACACTTGTAATATAACTGTATAAAAGTTGTACAGTTATAAAACAATCATACAAAACACTTGTTTTATAACTGTACAACTTGTAAAGTACAAGTTGTAAAAAACAATCACACAAACACTTCTCCCCAAATGGAACTGTCTCTTTGAGAAAATAACTGATGAATACACAGCTGACTTCAATCTGAGTATTTTCTGAAGAAGAACATCAACATTTCCAAGGGATTGTTGAGTATAGATGGATGCTTGGTAGTGTTGGTGTAGTGGGGACTAATATTGGTGTGGCTTTACACAAAGACCCATTAAGCTGGCACAGAAGAGATCCATGGTAAAGCTGGAATGCCCAGGAGATAACAATAGTTTTGTTCCTGAAATTTCAATCTTTATTTTTGATTTATGGACCAGTGTGTAAGGACCTTAAAAGTAGCCACTTAGTATTAATAACAGATGAAAAGCTGAACAAATTGTAAAAAACAACTCCTTTTAGATGTGTCAGAGAAATGAGGTGACAGGGCAAACTGCTATCCCCTAAGTTAGAGAGAGACAAGCAGATAGAATTTCAACTTACCAGTGCAGAAACCCATAAGCAAACACCTCCATGAAACCAATGCTAGAGTAGAAAACCCCAGTCATAATTAGCAAATTACTAGAGGGTCAGTATGAACACATAGGAGTCCAAACTTCCAGAGGACTCAGTCACAGGGGCTCCCACATTTTTTAAAGTTTTTCCTCTACGAGCTCTACCAGGTCCTCACAGTATATACTAGAAAAAAATTCCCCTTGTGCTTCTGGCAGGGGAAGATGAATAGAAACTATTTTTGAAATATGCCAGAGGATTTTGTTTTTCTTAACAAGGCCTGTCCTCAAGATAAACTTTTTTTACCAGACCCTAACTTGTTAGTATTTTATCAGAGCCTAACCATCCTGGGTGAAGGGAAATAGGCAAATCCAGCCCTCTCCAGCCTTCCATGTGGGAGAAGAGAAATGCACAAATCTACTGTGAAACTCACAGTCCAAGTGCACATGCTCACCAAAGGCTTGAGACCTAGTCACAGAACTATAGAAGTCTTCCTCCCTTCCCAAACCTTATCACTATATCACTAAATTACAAGGCATACTAAAAGGCAAAAAATAGTGTAAAGACAACAAATAAGCAGAACCAGAGTAAGATGTGGCAGGAATGTTGGAATTAATCAGAACAAAAATTTTTAAAGATTATTAATATGGTAAAGGTTTTAATGGAAAAAACAGATAACATATAAGCACAGATGGATAATGTAAGCAGAGAGGATGAAATTCTAGGAAAGAATAAAAAAGAAATACTGTAGATCAAAAACACTGTCACAAAAATGAGGAATCCTTTTTATGGGCTAATTAGTCGACTGAATGTAGCTGAGGAAAATAATCTCTTGAGTTTGAGGATATGCCAATGGAAACCCCCCAAACTGAGAAAAGCAAAGAAAAAAAAGTAGGAATAGTTCTGTTAATTTCAGATACAGCAAGGAAAGTTATCAAGAATAAAAGAGGGGCATTACATAAAGATAAAGGGGCAATGCTATGAGAAGACATGATAATCTTTAGTGTGTATGTGTGTAACAACAGAGTATCAAAATACCTGGAGCCAAACTTATAGAATTGCAAGAAAAAAATGGACAAATCCATTATTACAGTTTAAGACATTAATATTCCTATTAGAAATGGATATAGTAGGCAGAAAATCAGCAAGGACATAGTTGAACTCAATAGCACCATCAATGAACTGAATATAATTGACATCTATAAATGACTTTACCCAACAGCAGCAGGATCCACATTTTTCTCAAGATCGCACAGAACATTCAACAGGATAGAATACATTATGGGTCATAAAATATCCCTTAACAAATTTAAAACAATAGAAATTATACAATGTCTGTTTTCAGTCCACGCTAAAGAGAATAAATAACAGAAAGACAGCTGAAAAAAATCCCAAATACTTAGATACTAAACAACCCATTTCTAAATAACACGTGTGTTAAAAAAAAAAGAAATCTCAGGAGAAATTTAAAAATATTTTTAACTAGGCTTGGCGCCTGTGGCTCAATGGGCTAAGGCACCAGCCACATACACCTGAGCTGGCGGGTTTGAATCCAGCCCGGGCATGCCAAACAATGATGGCTGCAACCAAAAAATGGCCGGGCATTGTGGCGGGCGCCTGTAGTTCCAGCTACTTGGGAGGCGGAGGCAGGAGACTCGCTTGAGCCCAGGAATTGGAGGTTGCTGTGAGCTGTGATGCCACCGCACTCTATCCAGGGTG